>CAMZMU010000027.1:34651081-34821784 GCA_947311845.1 Poa pratensis
CTTGAACTTGTTCTTGGCTTGGTGCATCATTTGCTCCATCGGATGGTGCGGTTTCCACTTGTGATGATGAATGCTCCACATGGGTGGAGCTTGGTCCTTCTTGAGGCGCCTCATGGTGATCTCGATTGGGCGAAAGAATCCCACGCCCATTCGCCTTATTGCATCTTGAGGTTCCTCATCATCTACATCACGAACATGAAATTGCGCCACTTGGGAGCCGTCATTCTCATCGAACTCCACACTACAAGATTCTACAATGGTCCCGAAGGACTTGTCGTAGATTCTATAAGTGTGGGATTCGGCACCGTAACCAACAAAAGTACCCTCTAAAGCCTTAGACTCAAATTTAGATAAACGATAACCTTTGATCTTATAGAAACACTTACAACCGAACACCCGGTAGTAGGAAATATTGGGCTTGTTGCCGGTAAGCATTTCATATGGAGTGAACTTCTTTCCCGTGCGGAAGTAGAGCGGTTAGATGAGTGACATGCCGTGGAGATGGCCTCGGCCCACAAGAAAAGTGGGTCTTGAACTCCGCCAACATAGACCTTGCCATATCCATAAGGGTCCGGTTCTTCCTCTCGGCTACACCATTTTGTTGAGGGGTATACGCAGCGGAATATTGATGACGAATTCCCTCTTCACTAAGAAACTCATTTAGGGTGTAGTTCTTGAACTCGGAGCCATTGTCACTTCTAATGGCCAATATAGGGACATTGTGTTGACGTTGAACTTCATTGGAGAAGTCGATGACGGCTTGTTGGGTCTCACTCTTCGACTTGAAGAAATAAACCCATGAATCTTGAATAGTCATCAACAATCACCAAACAATACTTCTTCCCACCAAGACTGGTTGAGGCACGGCACCAAATAGATCAACATGAAGAAGTTCCAATATCCTTGTTGATGAAATGATGGTCTTGCTTGGGTGGGGAGAATCATGCATCTTTCCTTCAACACAAGCCCTACAAAGACGATCTCTAGAAAAGAAACATTCTCTTTTAGTCCAAGAATGTGGCCACCCTTGTGAAGACTTTGCAAAGTTCTCATATTGACATGGGACAAGCGGCGATGCCACAACCACCCCACGTCGGCCTTTCCGAAAAGGCACATTGCTTGAGTGTTGGTAGACTCCGAAAAGTCCACCACAAACAACTCATGTTCAACATACCCAACGAAAGCGACCTTTAGAGTCTTGCTCCACATGAGTACCACAATATCAAGATCAAAATGGACGGCAAAGCCCATCTTGTTAAGTGCACGAACGGACATTAAATTGTAACCAAGGGACTCGACAAGCATGACGTTCACAAGGGTGATATCCCTTGCTACTACCACCTTGCCGAGGCCCGATACCTTAGCTTTAGACTTGTCTCCATATGTGACGGTTGATGATTATCATTTGGTCTCATCTCCGTCATAATCTCCTTGCTTCCGGTCATATGACTTGTACATCCACTATCAATCACCCATTTCGACCCACCGGAAGCATAGTCCTACAAGAAATCATTGCTTGGTTTTAGGTACCCATCTTGCAATGGGTCCTCTTTTGTTAGCAACAAGGGTCTTAGGAACCCAAATAGAGTAAGCAATGAAACCATCATAAGGACCAACATATTTAGCATAACATCCCCATAATAATCAACATAAAGAATATAGTTGGGGTTAGCATGTCCCGCAAAGTCACTACGAGGAGTGTTGCCCCTTGTGGCATCACCACTCGCAATGGTAGTCTTCTTTGCTTGTGCGGGCTTGGCCTTCTTCTTGTTCTTCTTCTTCTTCTTGGCAACATAACCAAGACCCTCTTTCCCAATGTGTGGCTTTTGCATTGCAAAAGATCATCAAGAGGCTTACTTTGGGAACTAGAGGCCTTGGCAAGTTCGCTCTTCAACCTAGCATTTTCCTCAATGACATTTGCATGATCACAAGAAGTAGTAGAGGAACTAGGAACATTAGTTTTAGATGATTGAATTTGAAGTTGTTCAAAAGACTTGGTGAGTAGAGTGTTCACTCTCCAAGGCCTTGTGAGCCTTGGTGACTTCTCTAGCTCCTCGGTTAGTCTATCATGACCAACACCAAATTCAACCTTTTCTTTCTTGTAAAGCTTATATTTTGCAATTGCATGGTCACGTTCTTTAATGATTTGAGAAAAGATTGCATTTTGTGACTCATCAAGATTTTCAAGTTTCTCTTCAAGAGAAACACGAAGCTCATGCTCTTCCTCAAGAGCCACGGTGAGAGCGGCAATATCATTAGCATACTCTCTTTCAAGTCTCTCCTTCTCATCAAGCTCCTCTTGAATCCGCCCATAATCGCTCATAAGAGCTTCAAAGCGTTTCTTGGCTTCACCTTGCAAGTTAGTCATGAAACGATCCAAAGCAACATTTTCTTCCTTTACTCTAAGACTCATAAGATCATCCATTTCATTTTAGTCTTGGAGGGGAAGGAGATGATACCTCGGTGGCCTTGGCCATGAGACACTTGGCGGATTGGATTGGGACATTCTCATTGGATTCAAAGAGGGATGATGATGTTGATGAAGTAATGGCAATAGCGGCCACTTCACTTGTGGTTTCTTCTTCATCACTCTCACCCCGGACATGTACTCCTCTCTTGTCACCAATACCATTCTTGAAGGAGGCTTCTTGTTGGGAAGGTTCTTCTTGAAGAAAGGTTTCTTGCTAGGGGACTTTGAGGCATTCTTGAGAACAAGCCTTCCTCCATGTTCTTCACGGTTCTCATAGGGCACATGGCAACATAGTGATATCTATCTTGGCAATTGAAGCAAGTCTTCATTTTTGGGTTGCCCTCCTTGTAACCACTAGATTTGAACTTTTGCTCCACTTGAGCTTTAGCTTTGGATGGGTTCTTCCAAAAGGTCCTTGCCGCAAGAGCCACATAGTCCCTATGAGCAATCTTGAGTTCTTCGGGGTCCATGGAGGACACATCTTCACAATCTTGATCTTCATTGTGTTCAACCACCTTGGCCTTCAAAGCAAGTGAAGCTCCTTGTTGCATTCCAATAGCACGGGCACGAGAGTCTTGTGCAATTTTGGCTTGGACTTTGAAAGATTGCATGACTTCATTGGAGGTCAATTGTGGATAGTTGTGCCTTCCTTGGAGACTCTTCAAGTCGGCCGATTCAAAGGGCAAGAGAGCATTCACATACTTCCTCTTGATCCAAGCATCATTCACATGAGTCCCACCAAGAGCTTTATAGGCATTGGCAAGGGACTTGAGTCTTCGATACATTTGCTCATGGTCTTCTCCATCTTCCATGAAGAACCCTTCGGCCTTGTTGCTCATTTCCTCAAACCGGTTTCTCTTCATGCTTTCATTTCCAACAAACACCTCAACAAGACAAGCCCAAGCTTCTTTGGCGGTGGTGCAATGCTCGATGTGAGACATATCATCTCTCCACGGCATCTCGGATCAAGTCAAGAGCGGTGGCATTTAGTTGACAATCAACTATTTCTCTTCTTGTCTTGTTGGATTCATCCACGGCTTGATATCCTTGCTCAATGATCCTCCAAAGCTCGATAGATGCACTGTTCACATAAGATCTCATAGAAGATTCCATTTAGTAAACAAAGATGCATTTAGCTTAGGTGGGTTTCCCCTTAGGTGAATGGAGGATGAGGGATAGGTAGGTCGGGAGAGTATGGAAAGGAACGACACCATATACTCCCGAACCATTAGGTTGTTTAGTTGGGGTGTCAATTTTATCTTGTTCAACCCCCTTCTTCTTCCCACCAACCTCTTCATTCTCGGGTTTGTCAACCTCCGAAGAAAGAGCGGTGGGTGGAGGTGAGATATCCTTAGCTTCCATGAGTTTCAAGATCATCTCTTGCAACTTGTCCATTTTAGTTTCCATAGAGGACTTCAAGGTATTGAAGTCCTCCACGGAAACCGAAGTGGACTCGAGGGAAGATCGGGAATCTCAACTCCATGCTCATCGATGGTCATACTTCTCTTAGGCGGTTAAGCCCGAATAAAGAGCCGAGGCTCTGATACCAATTGAATCGGTATGGCCACCTAGAGGGGGGTGAATAGGTGCTACTCAATTTTTAGCTCTTTTTCGAATTTAGGCTTGACACAAAGGTAAATTCTCTAGATATGCAACTACGGTGAATTTACCTATATGACAAGTTAACACTAACTAAGCACGATACAAGTAAGAGCTAGCGAGTAAGGAGTAACCGAACGGGAAGCACGGAGACAAGGATGTATTCCTGAGTTCCTCCTTTTTAGGGGAGTACGTCTCGTTGGAGGGGTGTGAGTTTCAAACTCAAACGCCACAAATGGCCTCACCCTATTCTCCGATGAACCTTGCCCAAAAGCTCGGTTCACCTTCCACTATCGGAATCCTTCAAGGCGGAATCGGAGCCCTTACAACAAACTTGAGGCTCAACCCACAAAAGGATTGGGGGCTCCCAAGCACCACAACACCTGCTACACAAAAGTAACAAGCAAGTAAGCACCACTACTAGGAAATTGCCTTCTATGGCGCACATGGCCAGGTGCGCCACAGAATGTGACTTTCTGTGCCACACATGGCCTGGTGTGCCACAGAAATGTGACGTTCTGTGGCGCACATGGTGTGCGCATGGGGAGTGTGCACCACAAAAAAAAATCCAGATCACACCCCCCCCCCCCCCCCCCCGTGGATCGCCTTTTCAGTTTTGCAAACAAGAAATTTTGAGATAGAAATTTTGAAATATGAATTTTGACCTTTTTTGCAAAAAAACGAAAAAAATATTGACACGGCCATAACTTTCGCATATGACGTCGAAAAAATACGTTTAATATATCAAAAAAATCAAAGAAAATTCCAAAAGAGTAAAAAGTTATTTCAATAAGAAGATTTTTTCTACAAAATCAAAAAAATTGGGAAAAAAATTCTGTGGCGCACGGTGGCGGGTGCGCCACAGAATTGTTGGGCGGGATTCGAAATTTCGAATCCCGCTGGTGCCCTTATATTATCTTGTTTCTCTCCTTTCTCCTTCTCTTCTTCTCTCCTTTCACTTCTCCTCCACTTCTCCTCTCCCTTCTCCTCCACTTCTCCTCTCCCCTTCTCTCCTCTACCTCTACTTCAACTCAACTCCGCGACCTCCTCCTCTTCCACCACCTCGGCGAGCTTCTCCTCCTCCTCACCACCTCCGACGAGCTTCTCCTCCTCCACCAACTCCGGCGAGCTTCTCCTCCTCCTCCTCACCACCTCCGGCGAGCTTCTCCTCTTCCACCAACTCCGGCGAGCTTCTCCTCCTCCTCCTCCTCCACCACCTCCAGCGAGCTTCTTGTCCTCCGGCGACCTCCTCCTCCTCCACCAACTCCGGCGACCTCCTCCTCCACCAACTCCGGCGACCCTCCTCCACCACCTCTGGTGACCCACATCCTCCACCCACCACCGACCAAGCCACCTACGGCCATGGCCACGGGCACCACGGCCTCCGACGAGCTCCGGCCAAATTCCGGCGAAATTTCAAAATTCCGGCAAAATTCTGGCGGCCAGATCTAGATCCAGATCTAGATCTGGCCGCCCCTTTTTTTGAAATTCAAAAAACTTTTGTGGCGCATGGTAGCGGGGTGCGCCACAGAAATATTTCTGTGGTGCATGGTTGGGGTGCGCCACAGAATCTTGCACTTTTCTGTGGCGCATGGGGGACGTGCGCCACAGAATTAATATTTTTGTGGCAAGACTGCTGTGGCGCACCCACCATGCGCCACAGAATGTATTTTTGGTGCGCCACTAAAAGGCATTCTCCTACTAGTGTACAACAAGATGCCTAGGTTTTCCTAGTGGAAACCCTAGGCTCGAATCCCTCAAGTGAATGAGGGGGAAATGAAGAACGCTTTGATGAAGTAGTAAATCCGGGCCTTCTCCTTCAATCCTCCAAAGATTAACGAGTTTGGGTGGAGAGATTGGGAGATCTAGTGATTCTTGAGCTTGCAATAATGGTGGACTTCAATTCTGGACGAGTTGAATGGCTGGAGGTAGGTGAAGGGGTATTTATACCCCCTCCTCGAATTCTTGCCGTTGGAAAGTCTGGAACCGGATAATCCGACTAACCGGATTATCCGATTACTTCAAGAAAATCCGGTTCAAAGAATCCGGCTCCCTGCAGTACCCTTTGAGTTCTGGTCCTTAGCCGTTTTTCACATTGCTTCGCCAGAACCGGATAATCCGATTGTCATCGGAATTTCTGGTTTGGAAATATCCGGTTACCTCCAGTAGCTTCTGTATTCTGGTCCTTAGCCATTTTCTCACGTTGCTTCGACTGAACCGGATAATCCGGTTGCCCTACCGGAATATCCGGCTACCAAAAGTCTGGCTACTCTTTTCTTCTCTCTTTTTGGTGATAATGCACATAAGATTTTATATAGCTAACACCTGCATGACTTAGCACCTGATTAAGATCTCACTAGTGTTGTTAACTAAAACAAAATATAAGGGATCACGAAATGTCCTTTCATCGAGTCCTGGTGGTGTCATATTTTCCAGCTCGCGATCCGGCTCAATATTTCCAGCTCGGCTAGATATTTCCAAGGCTCGAGCCGAGCCAAACTAAATTGGCTAAGAAAAAAAAACGGCTCGGTACAGTTATGAGATTGTGAGACCTGGCCTATGGAATCACGAGCCAAAAGATAACTGGTGCCAAAAAAATCGTTGAAACATAGGAACATGTGATCTACTTTTTAGCACTTGTCGAACGAACTCAATGTCTTCTCCCAGTTGCAAGCTTAGCTTGTTTACTACCGAAACTGCTTTATCCCTGGAACACAATCAGCAGGAAGACCAAGAAGGATGTTTGAACAAGATAAGCATTGAGGCGTGCCGGGTTTTTTTTCTACTTGTCGAGTAAGTGATGAATACTGCGTCAGCAACTTGTCCAATTATCGAAGATTTTTTTTTTTTGAGGGAGGATCCGATCCATATAATCAGAGTACTCAGTACAAATTACAAGAAGGTCCAACAAAGAAAAGGAAATTACAAAGGGACCCCGAAACTTGCACAAAGAACCCTGAGCACACTGAAAGAACCACAATCGGACCCATCGTCTTCACCCAAGAACCTCGCCGACGCTGTCGTCACCGTAACTCCTGCTGCCGGGGAGAGAGCACCGCCACGAAGAGTAGAGGACCGCAAGAATCGTCCGCCGCCATGCGACGGAGCCTGGACTCAGTGAACGAGCACAGCCACAGCGCTCATGCCCCAGCTCCACCGAACCTCCAGCCGAAGCAGCGCCGCCCAGGCCTGCCACCACCAACCGCACCGCTCCTCCCGACGCAGCTCCCCTCGCCACCAAGGCCGGCCAGAGCACGAACATCGAAGAAGAAGACCACCACCACCACCTGCACCAAAACGGGAACACCGACCAACCCGAGCTCCTCCCCCCGCCGCCACGGCCGGCCAGAGGAGCAAGGACGGAGGCCCGCGCCCGACCTAAACCCTCCACAGCCTCCCGGCGAAGTCAGAACGGGGAAAGGAGGGGGAGGACGAAGCCCTATCAACCAGCGCCACCGCCGCCGTCTCCGGGGATGACACATGGGCACACACACCTAGCACTACCGAGACTACACGTACGGACAGAGCCGAGGCTCCCCCCCACCTCGCAGCGCCGAAACGGCGGCCGGAGGCAGAGGGGAGAAGCAGATCTGCCGGCGAGAGCTCCGATCGCCCCTCTTTCACCTAAGGTCGATGTAGCAGGGGAAGGAGAGGGGATGCGGGGCGATATGTGAATTATCGAAGATTTTATTTCGTGGACCAACCGAGAACACTACAGAAGTGGAGTACAGGGCAATTGTGATAACTGATACGATGTAAGTGACAAAATGGACTTGTCCAAGACTCCAAGTGCAAGTAGCCTAGCTAGCTCTGCGCCCTGTTCTTCACTCGCATGGGCAAGCCGCCTCCCATCCGCAGCGTCAGTGACATCACGAGCTTGGGATGCCCCTCGCCGCCAACGTACCGGAAGCTGAACTTCTCCAGCACACATGCCACGATGGACTTCATCTGTATGTAGGCCATCTCCTTGCCGAGGCACATCCTCGGCCCGGCGTGGAAGACCGGGTACTTGAACGGGTTCTCCGGCCGGAACACGCCCTCCTCGTTGAGCCACCGCTCCGGCCTGAACTCCTCGCAGTCCTCGCCCCAGATTCCCTCCAGCCGCGCCATCGCGTAGGCGCAGTATGTCATCAGCCATCCTTTCCCGACGAACGTGCCGTCCGGGAGGAAATCGTCCTCCTTGCAGCTGTGCGTGTCGGCAGCCACCGGCGGGTACAACCGCATGGACTCGGTGATAGCCGCGTGGAGGTAGTGCATCTCGCACAGCTCGTCGAAGCTGAACGTCGGCGCGGCTTCGCTGATCTCGCCGCCCGACGTGCGCACCGCACGGATCTCGTGCACGATCCTGTCCTCCACGTCTGGCCGGGTGGATAACATCCAGAAGAATCAGGTCAGCGCGGACGACGTCGTGTCGTGGCCAGCGAGGAGGAAGTTGGTGACCACGTCGCGGAGGCTCTCGTCGCTGTGCTCGCCGGCTGCGGCGAACCGCGACAGGAAGTCGTCGTCCCTGCGCGCCAGCTGCGTGGACTCCCCTCCTCTCTCCCTGCGCTCCCTGATGATCTTGTCCGCATAACCGTGGATCGTGGCGAGCGCCGAGCGCATCCGCCTCTCGGGTTCCATGCCGAGCGCCCTCTTGATGCGCCACAGCCACTTGACGGGCAACATGAACCGGGCGATAAGGGAGTTCTGCGCGTCGTTGAACGCGGCCATGAACTCGGCGCTCTCCGGCGCAGCCATTCCCTCCTCGGCGAGGCAGGCCGGGTCTATTAAACTTCTACTAGGGTTTGGGTAAAACGATGCCTTTGTCTCGGCTCGTGTTGCGTGTTAATATAGGGGGTCAAAGCCCAAACAATTACAGATTTGTTACAAACTTGAGAATCAAGAAAACATCCAAGTTTCGGTTTATACAACTACCGAAACTTGGTTTACAAGTTAGATACTAAAATCTTCTTGAAGCCTATCGTTTAACATCCTCCCTCAATCTCAACGCTTCCAGGTTGAGGTTGCTTTTGAAGGCTTCTAGTTGTCGAACCTGCAGTGGTTTAGTAAACCCATCTGCAACTTGATCACCTGTTGGTATGAATCGAATGTCTAACAATTTATGTGCTACTCTTTCTCTCACAAAATGAAAATCAATCTCAATATGTTTTGTCCTCGCATGGAACACTGGATTAGCTGACAAATAAGTTGCACCAAGGTTGTCACACCATAGACATGCTGTTTGAGGATGACTAACACCAAGTTCATCAAGTAAAGACTCTATCCATATTACCTCTGCAGTTGCATTAGCCAAAGATTTGTATTCTGCTTCTGTACTTGACCTGGATACTGTAGCTTGTTTTCTTGCACTCCATGATACAAGATTTGAACCGAAGAACACAGCAAAACCACCTGTTGACCTTCTATCATCTGGACACCCTGCCCAATCCGCATATGAAAACGCACTCACAAGTGACGAATCTGATTTGTTGAACTTAAGTCCAACAGCTACACTTCCTTTAACATACCTCAATATCCTCTTAACAGCTGTCCAATGTAAACTGGTAGGAGAATGTAAAAATTGACAAACCTTATTAACTGAAAATGATATATCAGGTTTTGTCAAAGTTAAATACTGCAAAGCTCCTACAACACTCCTGTATCGAGTTGAATCACCAGGACCTAAAGTTCCCCTTCTCGCATAGATAATTTTTCCGTAGTAGAGATTGGAGTAGCTGCCGGTTTACATTTCTTCATATCCACTCGAGCCAAGATATCATTAGCATATTTTTCTTGCGTTAGCAATATTCCATCACCAACCTTTTTTACCTCAATACCAAGGAAGTAGTGAAGGTCTCCAAGATCCTTCAAGGCAAAGTCATTTCTCAAGTCACTTAACAATGCCGAAGTAGCTTCCTGTGAAGAACTCGCAACAATTATGTCATCAACATACACAAGCATAAACATGGTAATATTTCCCTTCTTGTAAAAGAAGAGTGAAGTGTCTCCCTTGGACGGTTTAAATCCGAGTTGTTGCAGTTTCATACTCAGTCTATGATACCATGCTCGGGGAGCTTGTTTCAGCCCATACAAAGCTTTATCCAACCTGCACACATGATTCGGCATATCCTCTCTTTCATAACCAGGAGGTTGCCTCATATACACTTCTTCCTCCAGAACGCCATGAAGAAACGCATTCTGAACATCCAATTGGCGAAGACTCCATCCCCTGGATACAGCAATAGACAAAACCAATCTGATAGTAGCTGCTTTAACTACTGGACTAAACGTATCCTCATAATCAATGCCATAGCGCTGCTCAAAACCTTTAGCAACTAGCCTAGCTTTATATCTGTCTATCGTACCATCAGCTTTTCTCTTGATTTTGTAGACCCACTTACAATCTATCACATTCCTCCCTTGATTTGGAGCTACAAGATGCCAAGTTTTATTTTTCATGAGAGCACTATATTCAGCATCCATTGCATTTTTCCAGTTTTTATTACCTAATGCATCATGCCAATTTTCTAGTTCACCACTAGACAAATACCCAGCGTACCTGATGGTTCCATCTTTTGGAATCCATGGCTTAAAAATCCCACTTTGAGACCTTGTGTGTGCTCTTTGCACAGCAGGTTGTTGATCAGCACGCACAGAAGATCCGGGACCGCCTGTCCCAGCCGCTCGTGCGCGCTGTGTGTCGCCCGCGGACGGGCCGGTGGCGTGTGTCGACCTGCGCCTCCTTGTGCTGCGCACTGGGACGCGCTTTCCTCTGCGCCCGTGTCGTCCGCACCAGTGGACGGTGGCCACGTGCCCCGACCGGGCTAGGGATCCGATGCAGATCCTCCTGGACCTGCTGCCGATCGCTCGGGATCGATGATGGCAGGAGAATTTTCTCCGTGCTCCGTGTCCACTCCAGTTGTCCGTATCTGCGGCATAAAATCACCGTTTTGCACACTTTGTGCATGGTTAGGGTAAGTGCAAACAGGATTATTAGACATATGATCAGCTGTATATAGTCCCCCTCGATCAGATGGATTCAAAAGAGACTCTGAAAGCAAAAGAATTTCAGACCTAAGACAAGCACCAGTATTAGGATTCAAGGTAGCAAAGGGAAAAACATTCTCATCGAATACCACGTCTCTAGATATATAGATACGACCGGTAGAAATATCAAGGCATTTAAAACCTTTATGCAAGATACTATAGCCAAGGAAAGCACATTGCTTAGAACGAAACTCCAATTTTCTAGAGTTGAAAGGACGAAGGTTCGGCCAGCATGCACACCCAAAAACTCTAAGAGATTCATAATTTGGCTTCTCACGATAGAGACGCTCCAAAGGATTTTCAAACTGAATAACACGACTAGGTGTGCGATTAATAAGATATGTGGCAGAAATAAAAGCCTCATCCCAATATTTTAAGGGCATAGAAGCTTGAGCAAGGAGAGACAAGCCTACTTCAACAATGTGACGATGCTTTCTCTCAGCCGAACCATTCTGTTGATGGGCATAAGGACATGACACATGATGAGAAATACCAACTTTGGTAAAGAAGGAGTTGAGTTTTCATACTCACCACCCCAGTCTGTTTGCATCACAAGAATTTTCTTGTCAAATTGCCGCTCAACAAGGCTTTGAAAGTCATGAAACTTTTGAAACACATCAGATTTATTTTTGAGCAAATAGATCCATGTAAACTTACTGAAATCATCTATAAAGCTCACATAATATTTATTTCGTCCAACAGACTCAACAGCAGGACCCCAAACATCCAAAAAACAAGTTCTAAAGGAGCACTTGACTCACTGATAGACTTAGGATAGGGTAACTGATGACTCTTGCCTCTTTGACAGGCATCACAAACAGAGTCATCATTGGACTCACTGGAACAAGGTAAATTATTTTGACTAATGACTCTCTTGACTATGACCGATGATGGATGACCTAAGCGAAGATGCCATCTCTCCGAGGATGGTTTGATGGCACTGAGAGCATGCTTGCTTGAGCTGGATGACACGGACGAAATAGGGTATAGGCCACGCCTACATCTGCCTTGAAGAAGAGTTCTCTTCGTTGCTTGATCCTTAATAGAGAGAAAAAATTGGGTGAATTTCCACAAAAGCATTGTTATCAAAAGCAAGGCGATGTGCTGACAATAAGCTTTTACTAGCTTGAGGAACATATAGAATATTTTTGAGTTGCAGATCGCGATCAGGGGTACTAACAACAGATTGACCAATATGACTAATATCCATACCTGCCCCACCAGCGGTGTGAACTTGCTCGTTGCCGTGGTACTTGTCGCGGATCGTCAGCTTGTGAAGATCTCCAGTGATATGATCGGTGGCGCCGGAGTCAACTATCCATGGATTGGTGTCGACGCCGTACGATGTCGTTGCCGAGCCAGCACTCTTCTCTTGAACGCCGGTGTAGTCGGGGTTGAACCGCTCCCAGCACTTGTGCACGGTGTGGCCAAGCTTGCCACACAGCTGGCACCGCGGCTTGGTGTTGCTGCCACCATTGCCGCCATTGTTGCGGTGGTAGCCACCACCGCCTTGATTGTTGTTGTAGTTGCCGTGGTTGTAGTTGTTGTAGTTGCTGCCCCCATAGTTGCCGCGGCCACCATTGCCACGACCTTGCCCAGGAGCTCCATTGCCACGGCCTTGATAGCCGCCTTGATAGCCACCACGGCCTTGTCCGCCGCCACGGCCACCACGGACGGCAGCGTTAGCCGAGGACTGCGACCCGCCCTGCTGAAGATCAAGGCGAGTCTCAAAGCTGAGAAGCTGAGCGTACAGCTCCGCCACAGTTACGGGCTCCACGCGCCCGCACATGGCCGAGACCACTGAGTTGTAATCAGAGTCAAGGCCAGCGAGGACATAGGAGATGATGTCCTCTTCTTCCAGCTTCTTGCCGGCGGCCGCCATGTCATCTGCCAGCGATCTGATCTTGCCGAAGTACTCGGCGATGCTCATGTTTCCTTTCTGCATGTTAGCAAGGGCAATACGGATGTTTACCGTGCGTGCGCGGGTCTGCGACGAGAACATGTTGTCGATTGCAGCCCACATGGTTGCTGTCGTCTCGTTGGAGACGACTTGGATCTGAACCTCCCTGGACAACGTCGTCAGGAGGAAGCACACGAGCTGCTGGTCCCTTGCCAGCCACAGTGCATAGAGACGATTCGGCTCCTTGACCGACTCCTTCTCCTTGGTGACGGTGATCTCCTTGGCGGGTAGCTCCCGCTCGGTGTCGAGGAAGCCTTCCATCTGGGCGCCTCTGATTGCCGACATCACCTGAACCTTCCACAGAACATGGTTGCTCTTGTTGAGCTTCTCGGTCACAATGGTGCCGAAGAGGGAACTGGTGGGAGGGGACGAGGAAGATGAACTCGCCATGGATGAATTGTGGAGGATAAGCTCTGATACCATATTAAACTTCTACTAGGGTTTGGGTAAAACGATGCCTTTGTCTCGGCTCGTGTTGCGTGTTAATATAGGGGGTCAAAGCCCAAACAATTACAGATTTGTTACAAACTTGAGAATCAAGAAAACATCCAAGTTTCGGTTTATACAACTACGGAAACTTGGTTTACAAGTTAGATACTAAAATCTTCTAGAAGCCTATCGTTTAACAGGGTCCTCGCCGAACGCTACGCGACATATGTTGTCGAACGCGAAGCGCTCCAGCACATCCTGCATATCCAGCGTTGTCTGCCCGTCACGCCCCGCCCGCTCCAGCAGCGGCAGCAGTCGCTCGACGACCTCGAAACGGACGGCGTCCACCACGAAGTTCCTCAGCGAGCGCTTGCTGAACTCGTAGCTGGCGGCCTTGCGCTGCCACAGCCACTGCTCACCGTCCGAGTTGAAGATGCCGTGGCCGAGGAAGTCCTCGAGCAAGGACACCGTGAGCTCGCCCTTGGGGTAGTTCCCAAAGTTCGTCTTGAGTATGTGCTCGAGGTTTGCCGGGTCGGCGGTGATGGCGCCGCCCGTGAGGCCGAACACCTTGAAAGATAGGGTATAAGTTGGGCTGTTCTGCATGACGCTGGTGTACCACTCGAGGAAGCGGTCCTGGTTCTTGATGAAGTGCGGCAAAGTGCCGATGATGGGGTACACCTTGAGCCCATGGGAGCGTGGCTGCTTCTTCGGGTCCTGGCGCAGGCAGGAGAGCGAGGAGGAACAACAGGAAAAGGGGAGGGGATGAGGTCAGGGAGAATTCCATGGTGAGTGGTGCCACTGATTTCGATCACTGTGTTTTCGATAAGATGTCAAGGATTTTGGCTCGCTTCTAGGGTCGATGGACTCGACGAAATGAACTTTGCTTTCTTTTTTTCAAAAAGGTCCTACTATCGAGTATTATCTATAGTCAACACCATAAAAATCCTCAAAGTAACAAAAATTACGATGAAGTTCTTGGACAACCACCTACCGACGAGTACAAGCAATCAGTGGCGGACCCAAGAATATGTTAAAGCCTGGGCAAACAGTAAAATTAAACCATAATAACACTAATATTATGATCAAGCTTGCCGGCAAATTAGGCTATGCCAGCCGGAAGCCCGGGCAACCGCCCGGGCATAGGGATGGTTGGATCCGCCCCTGCAAGCAATGGGACGAGCTGAAAGAGCGCCGCCGTCATGCCACACCTTCAGCAGAGTAAGGTAAACCTTTTTATTGAAGACTACCGAAAATTCATGATGCGAAGCCCTCAAAAGACCAACGCACCAGAGTCATAACGAAAATAAACACATTTGGAAGGGGCCATAATCGCAACCACACCAATGAATATGAAAATACTGGAAGGTCCTCCACACGCCCTCGTCGTAAGGGGGATAGAGCAGTGAGAATTATTTTTCTTTTAGGACATCACAACTGCCCCACCGTGCATAAGAAGATAATCAAAATACCCCCACTGTCCCCGAGAGGCAAACAGACAAGCGACCAAGGGAGCCCTAATTGCCTCTAGATCGTTTCCCTCTCTCCCTTGCCGGTCAAAACATTAGGGCAAATGGAGTTTACTTTCGATTTATTATTTGATGCATCGGGTTATTTGGTTGGGGATTACTATATATATATCGGTATGATGAGAACATTAGCAATTATTATGTTTTAGTGTGAGTGGCTTGCAAATTAAAAAAAAGATAACTTATCAAAGTGTTACGCACATCTTACCATTGACTTCGACATAACTAAAAAACAAAACGTCAAGCAAATCGAGGTCTCACGCGGATCATAGTGTTGACTTCAATTAAAAAAAGTGGACGCTTACCTTACGGGTGATCGGCCCTTGGCATCAGCAAAGGCGTGCACAAAGTTGGCTCAGACATGTACGATGGAGAGGAGAAAGAAATTTAGATTCTTTTACCCTCTTCTCGAACAGTTCCCCTATGCCACAATCCATATTTTTTAATCATTAAATGTCATGGATTCTCAGTTGCTAAAGCCTATTTTTTTTTATGAAACAAACTATCCTACTCCCATTGCAGTTGTCTTTAAATGGCTTTGGGAGTCATGTTGTCAACAGAAGTATAGAGCCTTCATTGGGAGAGTGGATTTTTGATACCCGAGATACATGGAGCCTGTAACTTTGAAAATTCGCAATCGATATTTCTAAGTTTCCAAAAATCACGGAAATATTACCAGGTGTAGATATTTTCGAGATCCATAATCTTGAAAAAATTCTACTCCAAGTTTATTTCATTTCGGTCTGTACAAAGAAGACAAATCGGGGGAAATTTTAATTTTTTGAAACTGTGTATTCTTTACCACCCAGATCCACTCATTTTTCTTTCATGCATCCCAAAATACAACGAATTTAGAGTTTAAAATTTGCACGATTATAGATGTTGACATTTTCTACATCCGCGAATTTGTCCGCCATTTCTTAAAACTTAAAATGTCGATTTCGAATTAAAAAATGAACGGGCTGCATGTAGCCTGAGCTCCATTATAGGTTTTCGCTTCTTTGGCTGTTAGTGCAGGATCGTCTCAACACAAGAGATCCCAACCAAGGAATGGTGAATAGGAGCTTGATCTCTTCTGCCTGTTTCCCTAACGGCGAAAAGCAGCTACAATGTCTGCTTCCGCAACTGTCGGTCATAGAGCAAACTATGCCGTCTGATAACAACAAACCCCAGTTCATCACCGCCGGCAAAGAACCCACAACCTCGGCCATCTACAACCTGCTACCTCATCGAGGCGTCCGTTGACAGCCATATTCCTTGGTCTGGTTAAAACCCATTCCGACAAGACACAAAATCTACCTATGGTTAGCGTACAGAGGAAGGCTAAACAGTAAGGACAACATGCACAGAAAGTGTTGGGTTTCAGTCTTTCAGACGCGAGTTGCGATCTCTGCCCGGGGTCGAGTCAATTCATCATACTGCATGAACTCTGATTTGGTGTGGGGCAAACTAGGTATGAAGAATGAGGCTAGGTGCTCACCGACTATTACAGATTGTGTTGCAGCATGCCTACTCATACTATAGCGAACAAGAAACGATGATAATGCTGTTACGGAGGATATCATAGGAGCTAAAACTTTGGGCGACAAGGTCCATCAAAGATCGACCCAGGCTACTGATGTGAGAAAAAAAATCATTTTTTTCCCTCGCTTGGTAGATATCATAGGAGCTAAAACTTTGGGCGACAAGGTCCGTCAAATATCGACCCAGGCTAAGTCGCTTGTAAACTAAACTTTTCGTTTTTTGTCTCTTTTCTTTCACCTGTCTGGCAAGTATCATCCGTTGTATGCCTAGCCTCTGTGGCTAGATAAAACATAAGGTAAAGATTAAAGAGCCCTCTAACTTCTTATTGTCAAAAAGAAGAAAATAAACGCCGGACACTACCGCTAAGCAGGACACACCGCTGTATAGTTATGTCCAATACGAGATATAGTTGAATGAATGTCCAAAAGGAAGAAAAGTTCACTTACGACGAATTCAAATCAGTCGTCTACTAAAGAGAATTTCCGTAAACTAATCGCAAAAGCACAATCAAGCTTGATGTACAATTGTCTCAGTTACTGAATTTAAAGATTCAAAAGTACTCGTCCAGCTCTAATATATATCTATACCTAATCTATCTATACCTAATCTTTACCTAATAATAAAAGCACTAAGTCTTCCGCCTTTTAGTTTGGTAGGTCATTAGATTTGCCCCTGAAGTTGCAAATAATTACCCACTTGTGCCACCCGTAAGTTATACCTGTTTGTTTTTATTTCCGCTTCTCCTTAGTCGAATCTCCCACCACATCGTTTCCGTTTCCTCTGTTCGCGTGTGGCTAATTACGTTTGACCGTGTACTACTATATCTCAGAGATCGTGTTCATGTCAGAGTAAAAACCGATCCAAGTATCCGTTCCGCCACCGCAACACCAAGGTTGCCGCAACATGCATGCCTCGCGTCCTTCGCATCGCCCCTTCGTGACTATGGGGCATCAACAGGGTACACGCAGCCGGAGAACATATGGCATCTCGACGCATCAGCTAGCACGCAGCAGCAGTCAGCCGATCGATCACATCTTGGAAGGACTCAACACTGAAGGATAGACAGATCGCATAGAGGACGCGGCAGCAGGCAGCATATCTCATTGCAAAAGGGAGAAGCAGAGCTTCAAGGCGTATAGGACTACAGGATGCACGCACCTACTGTAGCTAGCTAGGTTACCATCGATCCACACCGCACACCGGGAGCTCGACGTGAAGGCCTATGGAGGCAAAGTTCACCATGCATACTTATTCGATCACCTCTCCTTCTCTCTCATATCACAGGGAGATGGCGGGTCGGCCGAACGATGGCGCTGCATGGGAGTGCTGACAGCCGGCGTTACCGACCTCTGCGTCAAGATGGTGTCCGCCGTCACTGACAACATCGTGCCAGGACGCCGGCCGGAGCGTTCGTCACGACTGGTTCAACCCATAGGCATTCACCTACCAAAAGAAAAGAACCACTGCCCCAAGTAACCAATCTTACTGTACTTCTCCCAAGGGTTGAATGAGATAAGTGATAATAGCACTGCATGCCAAATCTATGGAGTCTTTTGTATTTTTCAAGCTGCACTGCTGCCACACCCGCTCGAGGCAGAACAACACACAAACAGCGTAGATGCGGAGGTACCACACACAGCCTGCAGGTAACAAGGACTCGGTGTTATCGTAGTTTTTCAGGATAGCTGGTGCACCTGGGTCTCTTTGAAATATGCTAATTATGTTTGTCGTTCTTTGTCCAGAACGACTAAAATGGAACTAATCACAAATGTGATGGTAAGAAAAAAAGTAAGTCTTTAATTAGCGAAAGACATAAGCGTGTAAGAAAAAGTTTTAAATTAGTGAAGATAAATAGAAACCCTATAAGGTCTTGATGACATGATAGAATCATTTAATTCTGAACGTCTATCATGGATACTAATAAAGCATTTCATTTCATTCACATTTCCGCGAATCGAATAATTTTGTATGAAGTGTAAATGTGTTTTCCACATAAAATTCTCACTAAATTTTAGCACACCATTTTTTTCTCCGTTGCAACGCACGGGCACATGTGCTAGTATATCTATACCTCTTATAAAGCAAAACCCCACTAAGTGCATTAATTATTTTTCTATCTCAACATGCAAGTTATCCACATCACCCACTATTTTAGCCAATCAATTGTCCATGTCATCTCCACTAAGAATAATTAATAATAGTACATGTTTCATGCAACCTATCCATGTCATTTTTTCCAACCATATTATTGTCCACGTCACTTATATTTAGTCCTCAAATATTCAGCAATTTCACACGAATTAAATTTATTATCTTATTGTGATCAACTGAATCTTGACAATTGAATATTTCATGTGTTTTAAATAGATTCCCGCTGCAAGGCGTGGGGTATTCTTCTAGTAATAATAAAAGCGCTAAGGATTCCGCTGTTTGGTTTGGTAGGTCATCGTATTTGCCACTAAAGTTGTAAATAATTACCCACATATGCCATCCGTAAGTCATATTTTGGCCCTCGGACGTTACATGTGCAGAACCAAACGCGTCCGCAGAGTCTGTCTCGAACTCGATCGATGCTATCCTCGAACTAATCCATCGGAGCTGATTGACAGATGCAGCAGCCGAGTCCGGCTCGAACGCGGTCGATGCTGTCCTCAAATAACTAGCCACCCTAAGCGCACCCCGAGGGAGCGGGATGCGATGCCGCCGCCGACCAGTGTGCTCCCCGCCGTCGTGATCGACCCTTGCACTTCCAGCCTCCGTTGCAGAAACCCATGCCACGACGCCACCCGAGAAGCCTGCACCTCCGTACAACACAACAGCACGCTCTGCGGATTAACCAGGCATACCGGCGGCCGGCCGAGCTCCTCCGCAGCTCCTATATAGATCCCTCACGAGTTCCAAGAGGCAGAGCGCAGCCATGATGCCATGGACACACCGCATGCCCCAGCTTGTGCGTCGCCGCCTGTCCGCCGTGCCCCGATGCAGATGCCGCTATGCCTCGCTGAGGGTTCAGAAGCTGCACAGCTGACAACATGGCTCCACCGCCAGGTAGCCTCCTCTTCTATTCTCATTGAAATTTGTGGTTCAAAACATGGATGCTCGTAGGGTTCAGACTTCAGAGATAGACGTATGCATACTATGCTATTTTCACACACATTAACAAGCGAGCTTGCTATGGCAAAGGAGAAACTTAGTTGGATGCACATCTTTCGGTAGAAAAAATTATAGTTGGATGCACATTTGATTAAGTACACATCAGGCCTCTGAACATAAACTCCTTGCACTGCAGTAAATTCTTGTTGCAGTTATAAGACACTCCTATAGATTCTGGGTAGCTGATACCATACCCGTTTACAGTTGGAACGTAGGCATATTCTTATTTCCATAAGATTATGAATCCGTAAGAAGAGATAGTAGGGTAATGCTCGGAGCTGATTAGTCTTCTCATCACTCAAATATATGTGGCTTTGGCCGTTGATGCAGTTTCAGTCTTCATATTTTTGCAGCCCATACGAATTTATATATAGTTCACCTTCCGCTTACTGAAATATTGTCCTGGCTAATGCGCGTATACCTGAGTCCTCAACTTTCTTTCTATTATGAAGTGTTTCCCTCATTAACCATTACATGTATACCAGAATCCTTCCTCTGATTTGTTCTCCAGCTAGCTTCAACAGTTCTGTTAGACTAATATAAAATATGAGGTTATGCTACATGTTAATGCAAGAGGTTTTGCTATATGCTAAATTTATCTTGATCACTATAAACTAGAAATTTAATCCTTTTCAACTCATTGTGAATTCTCATGCGTCCATTTGTGCTTGCATAATTGTCCATCCGCGGATACACGCAACTCTTTCAGCTCTTTCAGTGTTTCTCTGTATAGTCATAGTTAGTTTCAGGATAAACACAATATTATATTGTTAGAAGCTATGTCAATGAATAGGTCTCCTTACAATGTCACTACGGGAAAGCCACACTACGCCGACGGCTAAATGTCGGGGCCGTCGGCGTACAGCACGAGCTAGGGCATCCGTCGAAACAGCCGTCGGCGTACGAAGCGCCGTCGGCGTACCCAGGTAAGGCCGACGGCAGCCGTCGGCATAAAACGTGCCGTCGGCGTACAAAAGGACGCCGTGACGGAAAGAACAAATACGTCCAGCTGTGTCGATACGCCGACGGGCCGTCGGCGTACACGTGTACTTCCAATTTGTATAAAATTTATTTATTTCTCCATATAATATTTATTTATTTATTTCTCCATATAATATTTAATGTAGTTATAATTTATATATATTGGACCTATAATTGCCCTCCTAATTTCAGTATCCCACCCCCCTAAAATAACGGTTCGAGTTTCCCGTAACCCAACCCTACAACATATACATGTAAAATAAATAAAAACAACACATGTAAAATACCTTCCTATGGCCTAACCTAACGCAACCAAGCAAAAAAGTCCACTGGGCTAACCCCTTTCGACGCACGTCTATGGGGGTAGACGGAAACGTTAGGGTTTTTCCAGCGGATTCAGGGTTTCACCGAAGCGGGGCCCCGGAGCGTCGGAACCCCACCCAAACCTAGGTTGTGCCATACCGTATGTATACAAGTGTGTTGTGTGTTGTAAATGTGCAATATCCTACTCGTAGGTGTGACCGGCTTCACCGGATTCACTTTCTCTCTAGTGAGTTTCTGCACTTAGAGGTGAAAACTCCCCTTTCGGGCGAATCGGATGGAATCTTGTGTCGATTTGGGGTAGACTTTGGTTTATGATGTTCCTATGGCATAACCTAATGCAACCAAGCAAAAAAGTCCACCGGGCTACCCCCTTTCGACGCACGTCTATGGGGGTAGACGGAAACGTTAGGGTTTTTCCAGCGGATTCAGGGTTTCGCCGAAGCGGGGCCCCAGAGCGTCGGAACCCCACCCAAACCTAGGTTGTGCCATACCGTATGTATACAAGTGTGTTGTGTGTTGTAAATGTGCAATATCCTACTCGTAGGTGTGACCGGCTTCACCGGCTTCACTTTCTCTCTAGTGAGTTCCTGCACTTAGAGGTGAAAACTCCCCTTTCGGGCGAACCGGATGGAATCTTGTGTCGATTTGAGGTAGACTTTGGTTTATGATGTTCCTATGGCCTTATGAGAAACCAAAGTCTACCCCAAATCGACACACGATTCCATCCGGTTCGCCCGAAAGGGGAGTTTTCACCTCTAAGTGCAGAAACACACCGCTTGATCCAACGGCTCCCAAGCTCTCGAAGGAAACACACGATCCGCGTACTAGTTCCTGATTGGCTAGTAGTATGCCCAATCAGGAAGAAGCACACGGATCGTGTGCTTCCTTCCAGCGCTCGAAAGAAACACACCGCTGATCCAACGGCTCAGAAGCACACGAAGGAAACACACGATCCGTGTGCTTCTTCCTGATTGGGCATACTACAGCTCAGAAGCCCATTTCTCACTATATATATGTAGTCATGGCCTCCATTGGCATAGCACATCTAAACTGATATCTGATCCCTCATCACTCTCCCGTGGTGTCACCACCGCGTGTGCCGTCCGCCATGCCAAGGTGCTGCCCTCTCCCTCCCCTACGTACCTAGGTTGCACGCACCTTAGTTGTTTGATCAAATTCCCCACTCATTTTTTCAGATCTCGGCGGGAATCGATGATGACCACCGGCCATTTGTTGGACACGGGCAGTGTCCGGGACTGGGCTCCGCCGGGCTGGCACTGGGAGGTGTCTTCCGGGACGCGTAGTTTGGTGAGGAATCCGGGTGACGTCGTCGACCCGGATCTTGTTTGGTGGCCGTCGCGTGGGCCAGCCTCGGTGCAGAGGCCGCCGGCCCCCGAGGTGGAGGTGCGTCGCCGTATCAGAGAGGAGGACGAGCACATCCGTCGCTACCTGGTTAGGTTGGATACGCAAGCGGTGCATGACAAAATGTGGTATACACTTCATAGGGATCCTCCTCATGTGAGTATTGCCCCAGTGATGGTTCCTTATCTTTGGGTGCAAGCCGCCGGCCGCTCAGCACCTCGCTGTTTACGACCCGGTAAAAGTTAGTTACATTATTCGTGATGTATTATGGATTAAATAAAGATGTAGACTGGTGGCTATAAGCACATTCCTACTAGTGCAAGTTTGTTGTCATTCGTCTATGTACCCAAGTTTGTTGTCATTCGTCTATGTACCCAAGTTTATTCTATCTTAGTTGCTACTACTCCGTTTCGATTAATTTTGATAAAAGTTGGTTTCACAAGCCCCAATGGACTAACCTAACACAAATAAAGTCTAGTTTAGTTTTCTTATGTTCCATGGTAGTGTGCTTCTGCCTGATCCAAGGGCTCACGAGCGCTTGAAAGAAACACACCGCTGATCCAACGGCTCACAAGCACTGGAAGGAAACACACGATCCATATGCTTCTGCCTGATCCAAGGGCTCACGAGCACTCGAAAGAAACACACCGCTGATCCAACGGCTCACAAGCACTGGAAGGAAACACACGATCCGTGTGCTTCTGCCTGATCCAAGGGCTCACGAGCGCTCGAAAGAAACACACCGCTGATCCAACGGCTCACAAGCACTGGAAGGAAACACACGATCCGTGTGCTTCTGCCTGATCCAAGGGCTCACGAGCGCTCGAAAGAAACACACCGCTGATCCAACGGCTCACAAGCACTCGAAGGAAACACACGATCCGTGTGCTTCTACCAGATCCAACGTAGGCCAGGGATCCCGCCCGTCGGCCCAACGAGGGAGTCGGTCGCTCGCACATACAAGCAAGCGACACCGGTAAGTTATTTGCCAAACAAATTGTTACCGCCATGCTGTGCTTTCCAAGTTGCTAACTTGGACTCAAACATGTAGGGATCGAGTTGCTCGAGGAATGCACCCATTGATCCTGCTTTTGCCTCGCCGATTTCGATGCGCGCGCTCGTGGTGCATGGCACTGGTGGTGCCTCGCCGGGTTCGTCGCGTGAGACCACACAGTCCCGTGGCTCTCCGGATTCCCTGTGTGGTTCGACTGGCCCACGCGGTCGGTCGCCTATTTTCACGCGGTCAGAGATAGGTGGCTCGACCTCTCACGAGATGTAGGATTAGTTCGGGTGTTCCGGGTGTCAATCCGAACTATGTTTCTGTCATTTTGAGTTTGTATGAATGCTAGTATGAATTCGAATCATGTTTGTGTCATTTTGGATATATATGTGATGTTTTATGTGATGTTTCTGTCGTGTTTTATAATTTGTGCAATTTTAATTGTATTTAAAATGCGCCAGAAACCAGCAGCAACAAGCAGCTAAAATTGGAAATTATGGTCAAGGAGACGCCGACGGCATTGCCGTCGGCGTAGAGCACTTCCCAGGCGCACAGGGTGCTGCCACGTCATCTAAAATGGACCAAATGGTCACGAATACGCCGACGGTAAACCTGACGGCTTTACCGTCGGCGTATGCCATGTCCCAGACGCACCAGCTCGCTCCACGTGGCACGCTAGGCCGACGGCGCTGCCGTCGGCGTATGGGTGGAGCAGACGGAGACGGACGGCTTCCGTTTTTGTGGGTCCCACAGCGGCTACGCCGACGGTTACGTATACGCCGACGGGCTGCTACGCCGACGGCCGCCGTCGGCCTAGGCCTACGCCGACGGCAAACGTGCCTACCCCGACGGCTTCTGGCCGTCGGCGTATCGTGGGTTTCCCGTAGTGTGTTCAGCATTTGCATGTTTGAAAACATCTTAATAAATCACTTTACATCTTTGTGTGCGTCTTCGCGATAGGGAATTTCTCTCTCCGTTGCAACGCACGGGCATGTTTTGCTAGTAATAATAAAAACATTAAGATTTCTTGTGGTACGTCATTTTTATTTCCGATTTTACCCCTGTGTTCTTAGAAATATTACCCACCACTGCCATCCATAAGTCATACCGGTTCGGTTTTTTTCGTCGTTTACAGCAAGGACTAGCGTTTTCTTCGTTTGGTTTCGTATACTCGCTAATCAAACGTCTTTGTTTCGTCCGTGTCAACGTACGCGGGCCTGCAAACAGTCCGTACCAAAGAGGGCCAGCCTGCAACCGAAACCAAACGGCTATCGACACCAAATCCGTCTCCAAAATTTACCAAGACGTATAGGAGTAGGAATACAGCTAGGGGGTGACAATGAATCAATGATTTCCTTTATAATTCAATTAACAGAAACAGATCAAGATCAAACTTTATTGCCGGAGCGCAACAAGACGAACCGCAGTGCGCCGTCTTCTTCTTCGGGCGTCGTCGTTGGATAAGCTAGGCCGAGCGCCGACCGCAGAGGGCTATGGCCGCGCGCTGGGAAGAGCTAGCGTTGTCCGCACATGTGTGCTCCACCCGTGACTACTGACGTACTAGGCTTGCAGGGGGCATGGGGTGGCGGAAGACGGCGCGGTCGCATATCGGGTAGTGGAGTGCGGTGTTGTCGATGGCCGACCGCGAGAAATTCCTGGTCTAGCTCCCCACGGCCCACGACTCCGCGGTGTGGCGCCGGCAAGAGCCCTCCCTGCTTGCTCCCAACAGCCCCGTGTCCGCTCCGTAGAGAGTGCTACCGGCGCGAGACTCGGCTCCGCCCGCTAACCACATCTACACTGGCGACGAGACTCCACGGTGGCGGCGACGATAGCCTGCGGATGGTGTTTCGTCCCGACATTACGACACCGCGGCGCCGCGGCCTCCTCTCCCTTCGCCGGCGGCATCTCCCGACAAAACTCCAAGCGACGACCGGTTTCTTGCATTAGCGGCAGCCCGATCGGCCATGTTGCCGCTGCTCCCGGCGGAGGCCGTTCCCAGTGCGCATGGCAGCAATGTTTCGTTCGTTTCGTTCGGTACGTTGCACGCTAGGTCCATCCGGGGAGCTCGAGGACGCCATGGGCATGCTCAGATGGAGCACGACGAGGCTCCACGCTACGGTGTGGAAGGGGGCTGCTCGACGCGTGTAGAACGAGTGCACCGGAACGCTGAGAACGCGAGATGGTGTGGAGGGCTAGAGGCTGGAGTACCCGACGAACGCCGTGCCGTACGTCAGGCTGTCAAACATGTATTCACGTTTGAGGAGGTGCGGCGACTTCCATGCCGTGATCAAGATGATTGCCAAGTTATACGTGTGGGAGAGATCATGGGGGATGCCAACTGCTTCCATCACAGTAGGGAACTAGGGATGGTGCCTGTTCCTGCCATGTCTAATGGCAGATTTGAGTGCATGTGCAGGTATTTCTGCTCAGTAGGATATTATTTCAGAGAAGGATACTGACTTTTGACAGGTTCAACAAAACACGCAATCTGTCTCCGTTTGTAGAGAAACTTCACTAAGACCATTATTCCCCTTTTCCAGAGAATTTTTTCCCGGCCTATTTGGTATGGCAGAACTACTAACTGATGAAAGAACTCACTTTGTCTAATCGATTCAACAATATGTACCATAACACACTTTGTCTAATAAATGGTTTCTTTTAAATGAAAACGGGGAGAAATCCCTTTACTTCCCAAAAAAAATTACACACTTTGCCATCGCGTATTTCTCTTTCCTGTTGCAACGCACGGGTCTGTTTCCTATTAATATAAAAAGCAAAAGTTTTGCCCCGTTTCAAAAAAAGAAAAATGCAGAGGAAGACTAAGGTTCATATCAGTTATTTTAATCTATCAGTTCATTTTTTATGCACCTATTTTTTTAGATTTGTGCATTGAGATTTATGTTGTGTGATTTGAAGGGAGGTGATTTTGTGTGTTTTTTGTGTCCGGATTTTTCTCTCACGTTGCAACGCACGGGCATTTTTCCTAGTAATAATAAAAGTATTAAGATTTCTTGTGCTACGTCATTTTTATTTCCGATTTTACCCCTACATAGTCAGCAAATTTACCCACATTACCACGCTTAAGTCGTACCGGTTCGTTTTTTTAATTTCCTGTCTCCGTCTTCTCCTTCCTTGATTCCCCGCACAGAAATCCCCTCCCTCGCCTCCGCTCCCGCTGGATGAAGGCGGGCTGAAGGAGGACATCGGCTCGCTTCAAATCTGTCGGGGCTTGGACAGGGCAGGGCTGTGGTGGGGTGGTTGTCGCCTCTGAGGGGTTGCTCCAGGACGGCAGCATGGCGACGGAGGTGTCCGGGCTAGGGAAATCAACCGCCGTGGTACCCAGCGGCAGCGTCCGCCGTTCCCAGACTCCACGACCTGACCCGAGCAGGCAAGCACCCAGCGCGGCAGCGCCGCTTCAGCTACGCCTCAGGGTGCAAGCGGGAGCCCGAGTACGTCCGCAATTCCTACTCGGTATGCCGTGTACGCGCCGCGTATTGGCCAGGCCGAGAGCGCGTGGAGGAGGAGGAGGATGGGGCTGGTCTCGATGTCGTCGCCGGCGCCTGGGGAGGAAGCGGCGGAGGTACTCGAGAGCCTCGCCCCCACAGCCCCCCTGGCCACCAGCCGCCGCAGATTCTTCACGCAAGCCGCGATGCCGCGGCGGACATTCAGATGGGCACGAACAGCACCGCCTTGAACTCTAGCTTCTCCTCCACCGAGAAGTGCTTCACGGCGAGGTGGTCCTCCCAGTCGTTGGTGATGCTCTTGTAGAAGGAGGCAAGTATAAGCTGACCCCAAACTGGCTGATCATCTCACGTCGGCACCAGCCTGCAGCGCCTCCATGAGCTCCTTGGTGTCAGAGCGTGCAATGGTGCCCTGGTTGTTCACCAGGTCTGCCCGTCAGAAATTCAGAGGTTTCCCGTCAGATACTCATTCATTCAGAAATTTTGGCTCTCGAACCAGATCTTGTCAAGGGCCTGCAACATTTGCGTCGAGCGTGAGCAACCAAAATCATCTCTGACGAAGGGGATGAACAGAGGAAGAGGAGGCAAAAATAGGGACAAAGTCTACTGCATAGGTACATTGGAGTTGGAGATGAGCTCCGTGAGAAAGATCTCCTTGTTGGAGTACAAGGTGTTGATGATGAGGGAGAGCAGCTGGTTGATCTACGCCTGGAACGCGAGCCAGGGATCTTGCCGGCGGCGCCGGACACTGACTTGCGGTCGCTCGATTCTGCTTGATTTGGAGGAAAACAGCGCGATATGCGGCACTGTTTCAGTTGCTCTTCATGTTATTACGGTCTGGATTAATTTTCACATATTTCAGAACTTCATAATGTCAATCTCTAGCTATCTTTTACTAAATCGATTTCTCCAAATACATATTTGTGATAAGCATTCTCAAAATAGGTTCTTGGACTGCTTCTGCCGCGTTCCTAAAGAATATATGCAAAAATTCTTTGGGTGACAACCTTACACTACTAATAATGATCACGCAATATCGTTATCTTGTTTTTGGTTGGCAAGATGGAAAAATAGTGCTAGACTGTGACGGTACCATTCTTTTCTACGCGTATTTTTATAGCTTTATGTACTGAGATTTATGTTGTGTGATGATTTTTTATTTTTGTTTTGTTTTGTTTTGCTTGTGGATCTTTCTCTCCCGTTGCAACGGGCATGTTTCCTAGTTCCAACAAAAGATTAAACAAGTGCCTGCAGCAGCATCTAGATGCAACAACTCTACTAGCGAATCCCCCCTTGCTGTGCTAAGTGCCAAGCACCCAGCTCACTCCTACAGTTTGCACTTGCCAAGCTTGAGATCTCGATGGCCATGGAGCTTTCGTTGACCTCGGCCCTCCCCATCCTCCTCCTCCTGCCCCTACCTCTGCTCTGGTTCCTCTGCTTACGTCGAGAAATCAGGAAGCGGAGTGGCGCTGACGGCCTCAAGGCCTACCCCATCATTGGCACCCTCCCGCACTTCGTCAAGAACCAGGACCGCCTAGTCGAGTGGTCGGCCGGCGTTGTCAGTTGCTGCCCAACGCACATCATGTCCTTCAACTTCAAAGGCATCGGTCTCATGGCCGGCGCCATCACGGCAAACCCGGCCAATGTGGAATACATCGTGAAGACCAACTTTCAAAACTACCCCAAGGGTGAGTACGTGGTGTCTGTTATGGAAGACTTCCTTGGCCACGGGATCTTCAACTCTGACGGCGACCAGTGGCTTTGGCAGCGCAAGGCCTCCGGCTATGAGTTCAGCAAGCGGTCGCTGAGAAATTTCGTGGTCAGCACCGTCCGGTTTGAAGTCGTGGAGCGGTTGCTACCGCTCCTCTCCCGGGCAGAGCAAGGCGGCCTGACGCTGGACGTGCAGGATGTTCTCGAATGCTTCGCGTTCGATAACATCTGCTGCATCGCCTTTGATGAGGACCCTGCGTGCCTCACCGAGGAGAGCATGGGGGTGAATGGGCGTGCAGAGTTCATGCACGCCTTAAACGATGTGCAGATCATTATGATGGCCCGGTTCATGGCGCCATTGAAGTGGGCATGGCGGATCAAGAAGCTACTCAACATGGAGCCAGAGAGGCGGATGAGCGAGGCGCTGGCCACGATGCAAGGCTACGTCGACAGGATTATCCGTGAGCGCAGGGAGAGGGGAGAAGCCGGGTTGGCGCGCAAGGATGACTTCCTGTCGAGCTTTGTGTCCATTGGCGGCGAGCACAGCGACGAGAGCCTTCGTGACGTGGTCACCAACTTAATCCTAGCTGGGCGGGACTCGACCTCCTCGGCGCTCACTTGGTTCTTCTGGCAGGTGTCAAACCGAGATGATGTGCAGGACAAGATCGTGCGTGAGATACACGCGGTGCGGGCGTACAGCGGGAGCACGGATGCGGCGTTCAGCTTCGACGAGCTGCGCGAGATGCACTACGTGCACGCGGCAATCACAGAGTCCATGCGGCTATACCCACCCGTGGCCATGGACTCGCGCTGCTGCCAGAACGACGACATCCTGCCTGACGGCACATCTGTGGGCAAAGGCTGGCAGGTCTCCTACAGCGCGTACGCCATGGCGCGGTTAGAGGAGTTATGGGGCAACGACTGTGGGGAGTAGAGTACCGACCGGAGCGCTGGCTCGACGATGAAGGAGTGTTCCAGCCAGAGAGCTCGTTCAAGTACCCGGTCTTCCATGCTGGGCCGAGGATGTGCCTTGGTAAGGAGATGGCGTACATACAGATGAAGTCCATCGTCGCATGTGTGTTGGAGAGGTTCAGCTTCCAGTTCGTCGGAGGCGAGGGGCGGCCAGGACTTGTCTTCTCGGTGACCTTACGGATGGAGGGCGGCTTGCCGATGCAAGTGAGGAAGAGGGGAAACTAAACTGCTCCCTTTGCCTGCAGGCTACAGGTTGCTCCGGGAAACCTTCTGGTTTTAGTTATGCAGATGAAGTCTATGGTGGCGTGCGTGTTGGAGAGGGTCAGCTTTAAGGTACGTCGGAGGCAGGGTTGGGGCATCCTGGTCTCGTGAGTCGCTGACGCTGCTGATGGGAGGCGGCGTTGCTGATGCAGGTGAAGAACAGAGTGGGCTAGCTAGGATGCTTGGACGAGTCCATAAGTCCATTTCTGTGCTGCTCACAAATTGCTCTGTACTCCACTCTTGTAGTGTCGTCGTTTCGTTCAGGAAATAAATCTTCAGTTATTGGACAAGTAGTTGATGCAATGTTACTCTACACTTATGCAACTCGATGCATCACTTACTGGAAAGGTAGAAGGAACTGGCACGCTTGTCTTCTTCAAATGGGCTACCGAATTTGATACGCTACGTGGATTGGGAGGGGAAGGGAACAGACACTTCTCATCAGGTTTCTTTCTTTCTTCAACCTTCTTCATGTGTGGGGGGCTATTGATGAACTCTGCTCCATGGAGAATGCAGTCTCTCACGAGTAGAGTAGAGAAGCAAGCTATGCTACTGGGAGAAGACGCCACGCCACACGTGAATCGGCTGGGTTCAGAATAGCACTCATTATCAGATTATTCAGTCTATCACTGCTATAGTGTGACAGCTGGATGGAGTATACCAGACGTATATCCAAACTAACCAACTTTTCATGACTCATGAGTGTCTCGTGCGGATGCTGGCGACAAACTTTGTTAAATCCAAACTAACCAACTTGTCATGACATGCATGGATCAATTCCGGGCTTGTGTGCAAACACACATTTGGAGTACAGCATTTCTGCCGTTCGTTTTGCCCAAAAGGGTCAACCCAACAGCCAGCTGATGTCCAATGGTCATAAACACTTATAATTCACTTGTATTGGCTAGTGATACAAAACAATGAGTACCCAAATTCATGCACAAAGTGCTAGGGTGCACCATGCCTTCACCTACCGGTTTGAGGAACATAAATTTCCTTGCATTCCTGTGTGAAATGAACCATTTGGTGTACTTAGCCACAGCTTGTAAATGCCCAAGACTTTTGTTGCACCATGTATGGTAGCAGATCAACACTAACATTAAGAGTAACGAAATATAAGCTTCTTTTCTTACAATAGGAACTTAATCTATGTTGTTTTAACTAGTGTTTATTCGTGGTTCAGTTGTGTTCAAGTGATTTCTCTGGTTATGTTTTAGCTGATGGTTCAGTTATATACGTAGTTTGATTAGTTGCCAGGAATCATACTAACTTTCCCGGGGACATGCCTGTTATATGGCAGAAACCAAAGAGAGAACTTTGAGCATTGCTAGATTTTGCATTCGCTCAAACTACTCGCACGGCAACAACCATTCCTGGTCTACAAGTGCTCCCAAGTCCAAACTTACTGAAGTCAGAGCACTCATAGAGCTCAACTTCCAGGCCCTAGATTAAGTACCGACATGAATAACTATACCAGATAAATCAAAGAGAAAAGTGGTTATATAACATCAAAGCCGCAACAACTCTACTTGAGAATCCCGCTTGCCTTGCTAACTACCAAGCACCCAACTCACTAATAGTTTGGAGTTGGCAAGCCTGAGATCCCAGATCACCATGGAGCTCTCCATGATGTTGACCCAGCCCAAGCTCCTCCTTCTCCTCCTACCTCTACTCTGCTTCCTTTACCTATGCCGAACCATTAGGAAGCAACCTCGTGCCGACGGGCTCATGGATTATCCCATCATCGGCACGCTGCCACACTTCATCAAGAACCAGCACCACCTCATTGAGTGGTCAGCCGGTGTTATCGCCCGTTGCCCGACACACACCATGTTCTTCAACTTCAAGGGCCTCGGCCTCCACGCCGGCGCCATCACTGCTAACCCGGCCAATGTGGAATACGTTGTGAAAAAGAACTTCCAGAACTACCCCAAGGGTAAGTTCGTGTTTTCTGTCATGGAGGACTTCCTCGGTCATGGCATCTTCAACGCCGATGGCGACCAGTGGCTTTGTCAGCGCAAAGCTGCCAGCTACGAGTTCAGCAAACGCTCTCTGAGAAACTTCGTGCTCAGCACAGTCCGGTTCGAAGTCGTTGAGCGACTGCTGCCGTTGCTCTCCCAGGCAGAGCGAGATGGCCGGACGCTGGATGTACAGGACATTCTAGAGCGCTTTGCGTTCGACAACATCTGCTGCGTCGCCTTCAACGAGGACCCAGCGTGCCTCACCGAGGAGGGCCTTGGGTTGAATGGGCGTTCAGAGTTCATGCGCGCCTTAAACGACGCGCAGAGCATCGTCATGGCCAGGTTTGTGTCACCGGTCAACTGGGCATGGCGGATAAAGAAGTTACTCAACATGGAGCCAGAGAGGAGGATGCGTGATGCGCTCGCTACGATACATGGTTACGTTGACAGGATTGTGCGCGAGCGCAGGAGAAGGGAGCAGCCGGGCTGGCACACAAGGACGACTTCCTGTCACACTTTGCCTTGAGTGGAGAGCACAGTGACAAGAACCTCTGCGACGTGGTCACCAATTTCATCGTAGCTGGGCGGGACACAACTTCCTCGGCTCTCACTTGGTTCTTCTGGATGTTGTCTGGTCGGCACGAGGTGGAGGACAAGATTATGCATGATATCTTCACAGTAAGGGCATCCAGCAGGAGTGAGGATGCAGCCTTCAGCTTTGACGAGCTGCGTGAGATGCACTACCTACATGCTGCAATCACGGAATCCATGCGGCTATACCCGCCCGTGACCATGGACTCGCGCTGCTGCCAGCACGACGACATCCTGCCTGATGGCACATTTGTGGGCAAAGGTTGGCAGGTCTCCTACAGCGCGTATGCCATGGCACGGTTAGAGGAGATATGGGGCAAGGACTGCGCGGAGTTTAAGCCGGAGCGTTGGCTCGACGAGGAGGGTGCATTTCGGCCGGTGAGCCCATTCAAGTACACAGTCTTCCACGCCGGTCCAAGGATGTGCCTCGGCAAAGAGATGGCCTACATACAAATGAAGTCCATCATTGCGTGTGTGCTCGAGAAGTTCAGCCTCCGGTTCATCGGTGGCGACAGGAGGCCGGGGCTTGTGTTCTCGTTGACGTTGCGGATGGAAGGTGGCTTGCCGATGAAAGTCAAGAAGAGGGGGGACTAAATGGCTAGGCATGTCCCACTAGACTACAGGTTGCTCCTGTCTCATGCCATCTGGTCTTACTCCTAGATATTCAGGTTCTAGCAAGTTTTGAGGCACCAGATTCAGGCAGTCTATAAACTCACTAGATAACCCAACAAAGAACAAGGAGGTCCTAAAACAGAAAAGGAAAGATGATGAATATATTCCAACGACTACCTGAAGTGTTCCTCCAAAGATGCAAGTGTTTCCAAAACTGTTAAGATGTAGGTAAGAAGAAATACTACACAAAAATACTTGGATCATAAATTCATAATATGACATTCAGGTCCTACAAAATTAAAGAATGTAGCGCTGAAGATAATAATCTCACACAACAACATAGTAGTAAAGGCCGCCACAACCAGAAAGGATAAATTGCACAGGTGAGACTGTATTTCAGAGATCAAGTTATTAACCAAAACAATTGGGAAAGGATGTGCAGCAGTTGTTACAGATGAACATGGCTGAGAACATGGGACGTAAAAAGGAGTAAAACTTACAGCTGGAGTACAGAGAACCTCAAAGTGCTGAGCAATCAGTACTTTGGTCCAGTGGGTGAGTTCGTCTTTGTGCAGAGAATCTTCCTTCCTCTGTCACGTCTACGCTTCAGGACCTTTCTTCCAGCAGTAGTCCGCATCCGCCTTCGGAAACCATGCACACGGGCAAGCGACTTCCTAGATCTTGACCTCTTGGTCAGGCAGAGGGCAGCCTTTCCAGCCCTAATCTGCAGGCCACGAGGTCTTCGTGTAGTTAATCTGTTGTAGCTGAACTCAATTCCCAAAGATGAACCTGACATACAAAGTGTTAAAATATCATAATACTGAATTAGGTTTTAGGTCACCTGCACTAGGATCTGACACATAAACCTTTTATCGTGGACACATATGCGGCTCCCGGGTCATTGTAATAGGAAAACAAGGTTGTTTTGTTACAAAGACAGAAATTCGCATGTATTGTTAGATAATGTTTTAGCGGATTAAAGAGAAGCTCCACACGACATGTTACAACTAAGTTCTCATGATTACTCTCCATGATCACAGGCTACGCTCAGGCCTCCACTCGTTGGGAGTGTTCTTGTTTTTCCAGGAATCACAGTTGCACATAAAATAAAGAATTTGCTAATAGATGTAACAAACAAATGTATTGACAATTTTTTTTGTTTTTGCGTTAAAGACTTCTTTTATTGTGTTTGGGAAAAAAATCTCGTACATATCATTGGGTCACATATTGGGCGACTTTTAGGTGGTAGACAGACTGGTATCAGGGTTTGAATCTTTGGGTCTAGATTGTTGAGCTTTCCAGTTAATAGTTTACCCCTTTTAAACGATACATTTCATTATATCAGTTGACCGTTTAGTTGCAGTTGCTTTCTCAAGCATGAGTCCCAGTTATACCAAACTCGAAGTACCCAGTTGGGGTTGCGATTCTGTGAAACTAACGCAAGCTCACTCTCTCTTCAGAATATTTCCGTTCAATGGACTAGCACACCTGTACGGTTCTAATCCTGCATTTCCATTGAAGGTGATTTTCCCCTCCACCCCTCGAGCCTCAGCCCAATAGAACTAGCACAGCAATACCGCAAAATCAAAAACATAAGGAATTTAATTTCTCTTACCGCCGAACGATGAGGCGGATGTGAAGGCTAGCGACGCCGAGACCACAGCCGAGAGCGACGAGGTGGAGGCGGAGGAGGTGGAAGAGCACGAGACGAATGAGCTCCGCAGAAACGGGGAGGCGGAGGCCCCCGTAGGTGCTGCCTTTCGAGGGAGGAGACCGCCGCCGATAGCCATCGCCGAGATCCTCCCGGAGTGGACGGAGAGGGACGCCATTGGTGAGGCCATGGCAAGCAACATGTCTGCGCAGTCAGAGTGCGGGCTATCCTCTCATGCTCGATGCCTTTATCGTATCCATTACCGGATGAGATGTTTGGGCTTTCTAGGCCTCTCTTTGGGCGGCTAACGCGTTGTTGAGCCCATTAGTAGGCCTGCTCCTTAACCCTGGCCTCTTTAATCTATGCAAGTAGCGGCTAGACAAAAAAAAAACTGAGCACAAAACTTTTTTTCTTTTGAAATGGTGATTCAAGTCCTAGCCTCTGCATCAGTTGATGCATACAGATTTTTATTAAGAGTTTCAGATTAATAAAATCTTAGAATCATCAATCACATAAGGTCAACACATAAATCAAGTAAAATAAAAGGGCAAGCCTAATAGACATCTTTAAGTTAACATATCGCCGCTCAACCCGTCAGATAGAATCTTGAGCAACCATGTCGTATGCACTCAGAGATCATGACATCCTCGGGTGCGGTGGTAGTAGGTATTCCCATGACATAATCGAATTGTTGGCCATATAGAATATCTGCAGTAAATTCGTTGTTTCAACACTGTTAAAAACTCCTCCCTCCGTTTCATGATGTAAGAAAAAACCCTCATAAAAGGCGTATTTGTTAGAAATGGACAATTTGACTCATCAAAAAATGAGAAAGAGTCTCAAAAGAGGGATTTAACGGATTGTATTCATTTTATGCCTACAAAGAACTCATCTCTCACGATTTTTTCCAGACTTTTTTTGGTCCACTATGTAAAATACCAATTTTTTAAATATTCGTTCAGAAAACTATACACCATTTAGGAATGGAGGGAGTATATTATCCCTACTGTTACAAACAGCCAAACAGAAAGCTAAAACCACAATACAAATTCTAGCCTTTATCTTTTTCTCCACCCTGCTTAACCAGTTTCTAAACATATTCATAATATTATTTGGCGGAGGCAAATCAAATCAAATGTGAACTGAGCTATACGCCAGGCCATTTTAGAAATTGTGAAATAAGTGTTCAACGAACTCTTCTGAGTCAAAAAAAAACATTTGTTTTACCCTGTCCAATTTCGTTTTGATAAACTATATCCTTTGTATCTAAAACCTTTCAATTATGGAACCACTGATATTTTCGAAGGTACATTCATCATATTTGCATACATAGATTTAATCCAAAAAGAAAAATCACCCAGCCAGTTAACTTCCATACATAGCACACAACTAATCTTTCCTTTACAATCTCATATCTAATCTTTCTGAGCCAACACGATCGCATATCTTTGCACCAGACGACGAATATTGCAGCGGAGAGGTCGATCCCATCGCCTTCCCCATATATAGCTAGCTCACACGGCCTCTCAAGGAGTAGTAGATCGAACAATGGCGACGCCCAACCCACCGGTGGTACACGTGCGTTCGATCGCCGACATCGAAGAAGTACTGGACGGGAACCAGCTCGCGCCAGGGAGGTCGAGTTCAAACTGTTCGGGAGTGCTCCTTTGGGCGAAACAGATACATTGAGAATGGCCGTGCGGGTAGGCCACTCGGGATACAATCTCAGGAACCCGCAGAGGCTCTGGTGCAAGGCCAGGATGAAGAGGGCGGCCACGGAAGGCGTCGACGCCATGATGGACCAGTTCTACTCCGACGTCGGCAAGCAGAAGGCCGAGGTGCAGGCCTGCATTCGCGTCCTGGAGGCGCGCCTGGCGCTGCCGGACACGGCCATCCCCTACGTAGGGTTGCTTCTCAGTAAAAGGGGGCGGCACATGCGCCATTGCGTGTATCCTCCTATCCGGGTAAAGATCTTGTCCGTTTCAATTTTCTGCTAGGTTGTTTCTTGCGGTTTGAGCTTTGATCATCTCCTCCCTAATTTGATCATTTTATTTTCATGGCTGCAGTTTGGACCCGTTGCGCCCTATAATACGAAAATTATTGCAAGCCAGAATGTTCTTGAGGTCCCTGATCAGGCGAGACAGAAACGGTACCGCCAAAATGACATCGACTCCACCCGCGCGTGGTGGAGGTTCAACCTCAAGATGCTTCAGACCAAGAGGAGGGTGCTAATTGAGCACGAGAACTCAATGATCACGGCACTCAGAGCAGGACTGGCGGACGTGATGAAGGAGTCTAGCTTGATTGGGTCTGGCTATACAGACCCAAGGTTCCTGTACAGGAATAATCAGCCGGATTATCCTGTGTCGCTTCCTGAAGTGGCGATTGATCCCCACGCCGGCGCTGGCCCCAGTTGAGATCTTGTCACAAAGAAGTGGCGACTGAACCCGGTTCAGTAGGTAGCTAAGGTGTTATTTTTAAGAGTTTTAGAGAAACTGTGGTTGAAAAATTGTAAGATATTTTGGTTATTAGAATTGTGTCATCCGACGAAAATCAGAGAAATAACAACAACCCCACATGGCGTCCGCGTGTGCTCGGCGCTTGAGGGCAGTTGGCCCCAAAAATGTTACCTCTATTTCTCAAAAAATATCTTTTTAAGGATTCTGAAATTTTGGACTTTGATCTAAGCTATTGTGTAGAGCGTGAGTTCAGATTGCAAGGATACGATGGTTACAGGGAGAAGTATAACTGAGGCTTCCACACAAAAGGTACTAATATAATTGAGACGAATCCTCTATATCAGCACTTCATTCTTGTACAAAGTATACTAGATGACCCGTTGCGCGACTGCGCAACCGCGAGATGCAACTACCACATTGTTTCCATGTTTGAATTGATAGTATTTGAAATAGTTAATAGTTTCATTTCTGTGTTTGAATTGACAGTCTCGGAAACGGAGAAAATTTGAACGTTGCACTTACACTATGTAAATAAGCAGCCATAGGTCTGACAAAGTTTAAACATAGGCAGGTATCAAATTAAAAAAAGAACATAGCAATAGCACATCCACATGCAACTACAATAAAGATCAGAGAAATAAAGCATATACTAATGGCCGACCTCCATAAAATCCACAGTTCCCACATTGAATTTGTTTTGCAACATTGCCGTATGCGGGAATTAAAAAGAAACTGAGAGTAAAGTAAGACATGATGACGCTGGCGACGTGGTCGTGGTGGACGAAGATGTAGAAGGCGGCGAAGGCAGCGGCGGCCGGGGTGGCCATGCTGGACGCCTGGACAAGGGGTGGTCGGCGGGACCTGCGACGGACTGAGGTGGCCATGCAGGTTACCTGTAGATGGCGGCGTTACTCGAAGTAGGCGAGGAAGAACCCGGCGGCTTGACGAAGCCCATGCGCGGACGGTGGCGTTCCCACGCCGAGGAGCCGGCGCGGTGCATACCGCGTAGAAGTCGACGCGCAGGGACGGCGAAGAGGACTGCGTGCCGCGGCATTGTGGCTCGAAAGGGCGACGCAGCAGCAGCGCACGGGTCGGGGTGACGGCGGGTGTCGCCAGCGGCGGACATGCCTGGATAGGCGCATTGACCGCTGGCAACATGGACCAATGGCGGCGGCGCGGCGGCCAGCAGGGGCAACGCGGCGGCAGCCTGTAGCTCAATCGATGGTAGGCGCGTGCTCGGGACGTGCTTGGCGGCGCGGGCGCGCGGTCGGTTGATCAGACCAACGCAGCGCGGAACGTACCATGGCGGCGGCGACGACCTGCAAATCAGAGTCGATGGCGAAGTTGTCGATGAAGTCCCGGTCGATGACGGCGAAGATGAACCGGCGATGGAGACCTTGCAAGCGAGAGAAGCCGGCGGCAACGCGTCGAGACATCCCGTGGACGACACGTCCGGCCTTGCTGCGTGGTCGGTGAGGACGAGCCGGTCGGTGCGTTGTCGGCGTCGGCGTGTCGCCCGCGATAGCCGGCTTGGTGGAGCCGAACGGTGCGAAGTCGGTGTCGGCGAGTCGGCCACGATAGCTGGTTGTCGAGGAGGGGGCCGATGCAGGTCGATGTCGTTGTCGGAGTAGAGGCGCGAGAAGACGACGGCGGTGGACGACGCAAACCAATAGATCGGAAAACAAAAAAAAGATGCGCCGATCAAAAACGACCGGGAGAGAGAAAAACCGGATCAATCGACCGAAAAAAAAGACTCTAGGGCAGCCGATCAACACGAACGGCGGACGAACCCTAGTTACGGGTCGCGCGGCCCCCGGGCGAGATCATGGAGATCGATCTCCCCGGGGGAGGCGCGGTGCGGAATTGACAGTGGTGGCTAGGTCAACAATCGTGCCGCTCTGATACCATGTATAATTATTAGGTTATGCGGAATTGGTGGATGTTGTATTGAGCCTCATGGGCGAGTATTTAAAGGCGTACATGGACCGACTTGAAGTACAAGACAAGTTAGGGATAGATGGAAAGAGATCCTAACTATCCTAAACTACCATAACAGTCCGTATACATGCCATACTCTAACAAATACCTGCAACAGAGCATCGATACAGAGCACCCCAAAAGAAGCAACACTGAGCAATGAGACAAAAGCTTACTTTAAGCGAGGACATTATTCATGGTGAGACATGTACATAAGGCAGGCGTTTCCAGCAACAGCAGCAGCCTATGCCGCTGCCTTCCCAAGGGATTTGTCCCTAAAATAATATATAAATCTTATGAACACATTTAATCAATATGTAAAAGAGAAAGTAGCATAGATAGATTGATCGAGCCTCAAGATATGAAACCAAACATTTGAAACCTTCCAAAAGAGGTGGCTCCGAAGAAATCTGCAAGTAGAACAAAAATGGCAACCAGGAAAATGATTATATCCACACGCTAGGTACAAAATAGCAAGTACACAACCAATTAGCTAAAATACCAAGCAATAAGTATCTAATTACAATCCAAGCAAATATTCGCGGAATATAAGCATATTTGTTCTCGGTCTGCTTTGTCCATAGATCATTGATGGCCATAATCCTAAAACAACAGAGGGAAACATGAATCAGAAATATAAGATGCTAACAAATGGAAGACAACAAAAAGAGATCCTAAGTGATTTAAAGTAAAACATATGAAAATATACCTAATGCTAAACCTCATATGTGCAAAGCTACGTACAAAAGAGGAAGTATATAACCAATTAGCTAAAATGCCAAGCAATAATATACCTGATTATGTGTCAACTAAAACCTTTGCAGCATGGCCTTCGTCGCCTGCCCCGCGCCGCACTCCATATTAATCTTTTAGACATCAAACCTTTTACTGAAATAGCTGCTGCAAACAGGAAAATCGATTATTAGGAGCTCTTAGCTTACAAAATATATATGTAACCTCATTGTGAAGAAGTAAAAATGATCAGACGGACGAATGGAAACAATTTTCATGTAATGCCTATATGTTGCAGCTCACATCAGATTTTTGTGCAAATAAATGCCATTCTAACTGAAGCTAGCATGTCATATCACTCAAGGGAGACAAAAAAGAATTATCTTTTGTACACAAAGCTAAACATCAATTCAGAATAAGCATTTGTAGCTAGCTAAATAATGCTTCAGTTCATATAAAGATAAACATCTGCAGCGACGAAGGTAAACATCAGTTTCAGTATGACCCATTCACCAAATTCAGCCGTGACAAAGCTAAACATAGCATTGGAAATCTGGATTCAGTTCAGACACGTTGAACTTTTATCAGTACATAAAAAGCAAATTACAAACACGCACCAAATTTCAGTACGACCCATAGAGGCATGCAGACAAGAACAAGAACGACCCAGCACAGAATCAACTCGACAAGGAAGCACCACCTAAATGGAGAGATTTGCAAATATCAATAAGCATCTTCACCATCCTCTCCTCCCACAAGTGTTGCACCATGACCAGGATATGCAGATGCAAACAGAGAGATTGACTTTTGACTTTTATCGATTGATAGAAACTAATAAAATCACCACGCCCATATGCGAGAGACAGAGAGCAGAGAGGATAGGGGAGCGCATGGCCTTGCCTGGTCCGGTCGTCACGTCTCGCCGACACCCACAGCTTTTGCACACCTTTTTCCTCTCTTCCCGTTCACCAGCGGCGGCGCACTCCATGGAAGTAGGCCGACGTCACGCGCCCGGGCCTAGCGCCTCCGGCCAGCGGGGCTTGGCCATCAAGCTCGCGCACGTCACTGGCTCCTACACATACGCAGGAGAGGGAGCGGGGGAGATGAGGCGCGACATTGATACGTCTCCAACGTGTCTATAATTTCTTATGTTCCATGCTTGTATTATGCCAATTGCTACATGTTTTATTCACACTACATAGCATTTTTATGCATTTTCTGTGACTAACCTATTAACAAGATGCCATAGTGCCAGTTCCTGTTTTCTGCTGTTTTTGGTTTCAGAAAAGCTGTTCTGCAAATATCCTCGGAATCGGACGAAACAAATTGCAAAGTTCCTATTTTTTCCGACACGTTCCAGAAGTCCGAAGAGGATACGAAGGGGGCAGCGAGGCGCCGTCCCCACCCCAAGGCATCCCCTTCTTCATCAACAACCTATCAGGTCATCTCTAGTGAATCTATATTTTTATTCTTCCACATCTTATGTATTTTACTTGGAGCGTCTGTGTGCTTTTATTTTTGCTTTGTTGTTTTTATTTTCTGAATAAGTTGGATCCTAGCATTCTTGTGTGGGAGAGACACGCTCCGCTTTTTCATGTGAATACTCATATTCTTCACTTATATCTTTTGAGTATTCTTATCTAGCTACTGCTATGCTTTTAGCTCCTGTTTTTCATGCATCTCTTTTAGAGCTGTTAATTCTTGTGGAAAGTACTCTCTTGTTTCATTTGTAAATTACTTGGAGAGTTGCTTGGTTGATGTGTTGGTTCAGAAAATGTTGCATGTGGTAGTGGTATGATGAATAACTTGCATAATCTTGTAGATCATTGAACTTTGATAACTTGATTCTTTGCAAACGTTTTGAGATATTTAGATGGTAAAGCTTGCTGGTTAGTTAAGTTAAAATCATTAGTGGATTGTTGTCTTTAAGCTTGTACCGTACTACAAACTCTACTAAAATTGTTGAAGGTGTAGTTGGACTTGATAGCTTTCCATGTCTAAAAGTGATTCGTAATAACTAAGTTGTGCTGAAGGTCGAGGGATCTAGCGGGGTACTTGTACCGCCGTGAACGGCCCTTCTTGGAGTGAATTTTAATCATGCTCTTAATGTTGAACCTGCTAGTTGTTTGCAATAAGCTTGTGAGTTCTTTTTGACTAATGTTAAGCTACGGTTTTTGGCACTTCCACCATCCAAATTTGCTAGCCTCTTCGGTGTGTGCATTGCCTTCTGCTCACATTGAGAGTTGTGCATACTTCGCCAGTACATCCAAACCCGTGGGAGGACTTTCTCTTGTTCTCCTACACATAAGCCCATACATCTTCCTCAAAACAGCCACCATACCTACCTACCACAGCATTTCCATAGCTGTTCCGAGATATATTGCCATGCAACTTCCATCTTACATTACATGACTTGTTGTCATTTATCATTTATATATTGCTTTGCATGATTCTATACAGCTGATGTGCGGTTTACCCATGTTACGCTAGATCATTGCATATCCTGCTACACTGGCAGAGGCATACAGTTTCATACATCATGTTTTTGTTCATTATGAGTTATTTGTACCAAAAAGTGTGTTGTCATATTAGGATGTTGCCCCTAAAAGTGAAATGAGCCATGGAGGCCATCGAAAAGAGAAACAGAAAAAGAAAAAAATAGAAAAAAGAAAAAAAGAATAAAGAAAAAGGGGGCAACATTACTATCCTTTATCCACACTTGTGCTCATGTTTTAGCACCTGCATATTCGTAGTCATCATTTGTGCTCATGTTTAGCACCTATACTCCATGTGAGAGAGTTTTCATGTTTTACTAGTATAACTATGTGGGGAATTTACACTATAGAACTTGGGTTGTATATTCCAATGATGAGCTTCCTCAAAAATGCTCTAGGTCTTCATGAGCAACCAAGTTGGATGCACCCCCACTAGTTCCATTGGAGAGCTTTCATACACATATAGCTCTATGTGCATCCGTTGCATGGCAATCACTACTCCTTACATAGCTTCGATTATAAGACTTCCTCTTGTCTAATGATCACTTATAGCTTTGTGAGACTTTCTTCCTTTGGCCTTCCAAACCCCATTAATGTTCTTTTAGCCATAACATCCTGGTGCCAATACCAAATGCTTGCGCTCACCGGTTGAGTAGACTTCGAAACAGTTGATTCATGACGTTCATGTTTATATTTACTTGACTGAATCCTTCTATGTTGTGAAAAATTACTTGATGCTTGGAATTGAAGGATGGAACTCCTACATTGGATACTTAAAACATCTTTAATGAACCTTGTACGGTTTCATGTCTTTAAAGCAATAGTTCATGAAAAGTTTTAGCTTGTTTAACTATCTTGCTTTGTCATCTCTTATTGAATATCAATTATAGATTTTGCTTTGAATGATTTGATCTCAGCTCACATGCTTTACAATATTATTTCATCAAGATTATGTGGTAGCATGTCACTTCAGAAATTATTTGTTGTTATCGTTTTACCTACTCGAGGACGAGTAGAACTAAGCTTGGGGATGCTTGATACGTCTCCAACGTATCTATAATTTCTTATGTTCCATGCTTGTATTATACCAATTGCTACATGTTTTATTCACACTTCATAGCATTTTTATGCATTTTCTGGGACTAACCTATTAACAAGATGCCACAGTGCCAGTTCCTGTTTTCTGCTGTTTTTGGTTTCAGAAAAGCTGTTCTGCAAATATCCTCGGAATCGGACGAAACAAATTGCAAAGTTCCTATTTTTCCCGACACGTTCCAGAAGTCCGAAGAGAGACGAAGGGGGGCAGCGAGCCGCGCCCCCCCCCATGGCGCGGGTGGGCCCCCTGCCGCGCCACTGTGGGGGAGCCTCGTGGCTCCACCGACGCCGCCCCTTCGCCTATTTATTCTCCCAGACGCGAAAACCCTAAAACACCGAGCCATTATTCCAGAAAACATCCGCTGCCGCCCCGCCGTCAACCCTAACTCGGGGGGTTTCTGAAGCTCTTCCCGGCACCCTGCCGGAGAGGGGAATCATCACCGGAGGGCTCTACATCGCCATGCCTGCCTCCGGAGTGATGTGTGAGTAGTTCATCTCTGGACTATGGGTCCATAGCAGTAGCTAGATGGTTGTCTTCTCCTTTTGTGCCATCATGTTTAGATCTTGTGAGCTGCCTATCATGATCAAGATCATCTTATTGTAATGCTACATGTTGTGTTTGCTGGGATCCGATGAGTATTGAATACTATGTCAAGTTGATTATTGATCTATTATATATATTGTTTATGATCTTGCATGCTCTCCGTTATTAGTGTAGGCTCTGGCCAAGTTTATGCTTGTAACTCCAAGAGGGAGTATTTATGCTAGATAGTAGGTTCATGCCTCCATTTAATCTGGGACAGTGACAGAAAGTTCTAAGGTTGTGGATGTGCTGTTGCTACTAGGGGTAAAACAGCAATGCTTTGTCTAAGGATATTTGTATTGTTTACATTATGCACCATACTTAATGCAATTGTCTGTTGCTTGCAACTTAATACTGGAAGGGGTGCGGATGCTAACCTGAAGGTGGACTATTTAGGCACAGATGCATGCTGGATGGCGGTCTGTGTACTTTGTCGTAATGCCCAAATAAATCTCATAGTGATCATCATGACTTGTATATGCATTGTTATGCACCTCTTTATTTTATCAATTGCCCAGCTGTAATTCGTTCACCCAGCATGTTAGTATTTTATTATGGAGAGACACCACTAGTGAACTGTGGACCCCGGTCCATTCTTTTACATCTGAAATACAACTACTGCAATCATTGTCTTTTTCATTCTCTGCAAACAAATATCATTTTTCACACTATACGTCTAATCCTTTGTTTTCAGCAAGCCGGTGAGATTGACACCCTCACTGATTCGTTGGGGCAAAATAGTTTGATTGTCTTGTGTGCAGGTTCCAAGTCAACCGCCAGGGAGTTTGCTATCCCAAACGACGCCACAAGTTTTCTGACGCCGTTGACACCTTCAGAACATCGTCGATCTCCTACTGGATTGATAACCTCGGTTTCATAACCGAGGGAAGACTTGCTGCTATACTCATCAAACCTTACACTTGATGTCTCCTGACGAACGTGTGCTTTACACGCATCAGACATCAAGGACGGAGCGGCCCAGCGAGCTCCCATGGCTCCGCCCTGCTCCGGCCGCACGCATCTCTGCCTCCTCCGGCCACGCGGGCGGGCGTGCATCACAGGAACGACCTGGAGGAGGAAAAAAGCGGCCGCCACGACCCGGCTGCCCGTCGTCGCCCTGCCTGGCTGCCGCCTCCGTGTGCGGCCGCCGCAGCCCGGGGGTCCGGCGCCGCCCTGCCTGGTCGCCGCCTCCGTGTGCCGTCACCGCGGCCCGTCCGCCCGCTGCTGCCTCCATTCGCGGCCGCCGCGGCCCGCCCGCCTGAGAGGCGGAGGAGAGTTGGGGAGGGGGCGGCGGTAGAGCAGGAGCGAGCGGTGACGAGAGAGGCGGGGAGGGGCGGCGGCGTGGCGGAGTTGGAGGAGGAGAAAGAGGATTGGGGGAGGAGAACAGGAGCGTGATTGGCGGCTAGGGTTTCACCGCGTCATCGGTTTTGTCTCGATGTGGGCGTGGTGAAAGGGAGAGAGACGCATACGACTATGTTTTCCCACTGATTTGTGGATCCCGCGCAAAGTGAGCCCCACATGTCATCCACTGTGACCCATGGAAGAGAAGTAACAAAAAATCGACAGCATCCAACGGTGACAGGTGAAACACCGATGCTATTTACCCTGTTCAAACGAAATCTAACGCACAGAATTCACCGAGGGGGCAACGCGGGGCATATGGCGGGTAGGGCTTGAGCTTTTATAGAAGTAATGACTCGGTAACAATAAGAGTGTACATGTGCTCGCAATCTTCACCATGGCTCCTTTCTCAAGTGATTCTTGTATAGATCACAATCTTGTATGGACCATGTCTGCATTCCTTGTGAGGTTCTTCCATCGATGACTGAATCAGCATCGGTCCAAGGATTATTTTGGTCTAATCGTGATATCAGACCCTCATCGATGTATGTATAGCAGCCAATTCTGCAGCTAAGAGCAGTGGGACTGTACTACAAGTTCTCAACAGAAGGATCCAGCTAGTGTCGATGCAAAGCTATCCTAACAGCGTACTGGGCTATTCTCATACTAAAGGTGCTCTAGCTCAACTAGTTGGCAGTAGTCTGATCCTCCGTCTTCCTGTTGATGGTGATACCCTGACCCCTCGCCGGCGGCAGGCGTTCCTTTTCCTCCTCCACCTGCTCCAGCAGAACCTGCAGCTCGGCCTCCGACAGGCTCTCCAGTCGTTTCTGCGGACGAAAAATCAGTTAATGGTCAGTTACTTCGATGTGGCAGAGGCTACAACAAACTGTATATCAAGAGGTAGGTTCACCTCCATGACTTGCTTCTCGTAGGTCCTGAGCTGCGTGGCGTAGGTCATGTCCTTGTTGGCCACCCGGATCATGTAGGACGAGATCCAGCCCACGGTCATCCCGAGCACGATGAACAGCTGCACGACGTTGCCGGCTTGCAAGGGGTCGACGCCGACGAACTGCAAGAGATCAAGGCAAAAAAAAAAAGATACTTCAGTGAAATGTGCAGAATTGAGTCGAGCGGCTGCCAAAGAACTCCAGACGCGGTACATCACCTCGAGGCCGGACTTGAGGCCGTAGCCGAGGAGAGTGACGCCGACGCCGATCAGCAGCACGTCTTTCCTGTTGTACCCGAACTCCTTCTGCGGAAACACGAGCGGATCGGTTAGTTCGTTCCGGCGCGAATTGCTCGGGACATACTGACATATCCCCCGTGCTTAATCGCCTTTCATTACCTTGTCATCGGTGACCTTGGAGTCATCCACGCTGCTCCTTACCGCCGAAGGCCTCCTCTGTCCCACCGATCTCAACAGCTCGTTCGATCGCAGCACAGCTTTGCCTTTTGGAGAGAAGGCAACATAGTACAAACCAGAACAAGATATCGAGTGGTTAACATTTCTGCTCTTGTGCAATCAGCAAGAAACTACATGGAACAAGGAGCAGTAGTAAAAATACCAGAATGGACAGAGTGCAGACAAGCCGTCTTGCCAAAGCTAAGTCCGGCGGTGAGCGCAACCGCGGCGGTGGCCCTGCCGGCCGAGTGGGGGGAGACGCGAAGGACGGGGGCGGACAGAGCTGCTGGCGCCATTCTTGCCGATCGAGTAGTTCCCCGTTGCTGCTCGCCCGCACACTCGCGCCTCTGTCTCCTTTTTATCTCGTCTTATCCTCGACATGCTGACTGACTGAAGGGGCTCTGCTCAGCCGCGTCCCGGCGCCCCGGGCCTCTCGCATGCCCGTACACAACTTCGCCCGCCACATCGAGGCCGAACACGCAAGCGCGTCACTCGTCAGGCTCCTAAATATCATAGTCGTCTGGATAAGAGTGTCTCTCCCGCGCGCGCGAACCCGTGGTGCTCTCGCCTCGCCGCGCTCATGGCTTCTTCCTCTTCTTCCGTCTTCTCGCCGCTCCTGCCTCGACTCCAGCTGCGAATCACCTCCTGCGGCACGCGAGCTTCTGCTCCGCACGCCGTGTCCACGGACAACGCCGCTGTGGCGCCGCCGGCGCCTCTCGCGGTTGTTAGTCACAGGAGGGAGCTGGTGGTGGGAACGGCATTGGGCGCGCTGCTCTCCAGGACGCCGCTGCCTGCCGGGGCGCGCGAGGTCGAGGCCGGCAAGTACCTGCCGCCGGCGCCGTCGAGCCCAGGCTTCGTGCAATTCAAGGCCACCACCAAGGACACCCCCGCCCTCCGGGCCGGTGATCACTCCCTTCTCGCTGTTCTCTCGCTATACATCCGTGCATTTTTACCCTCTCTGTTTCCGAAAGATTGTTTAAGACAAGTTCCATTCTCTGACAATTCTAGGCAATGTGGAGCCTTACGAGTTCATCCTGCCGCCCACCTGGAAGCAGCTGCGGGTGGCCAACATACTGTCCGGCAACTACTGCCAGCCCAAGTGCGCGGAGCCATGGGTGGAGGTGAAGTTCGAGGACGACAAGCAGGGAAAAGTACAGGTGGTGGCGTCGCCGCTGATCCGCTTGACCAACCGGCCCAACGCCACCATCGAGGACATCGGCAGCCCCGAGAGACTGATGGCCTCCCTGGGGCCTTTCGTCACCGGCAACACCTTGGAACCCGAGGAGATTATCGAGACATCTATCGAGAAAATTGGCGGCCTAACTGTAAGCTTGCTTCTATATATTCTCTCTCAAGTTGGTCGCTCCTAGTTACTGTCAGGAACTTACGGACAGTGTTGCTGAATCTTGATGAATGGGCATAAATACTTGTGATGCAGTACTACAGCTATGTGTTGGAGACTCCACTGGCACTCACCGGTTCTCACAATCTGGCCAAGGCCACGGCCAAGGGAGCACGGTGGTGCTCTTCGTCGCGAGCGCGAGTGACAAACAGTGGCAGTCGTCGCAGAAGGTTCTCAAAGCCATGGTAGACTCGTTTCAAATATGATTGCAGGCTTGGTCTCCTTGGCTGCTTGGAGCTCGGTCGCCTGTCAGAACCCTGAGGTATTTCGACCTGAGAAGCTAGTGTTTTTTAGGCTTGGAACACTTGCAAAGAGCTACTTGATCAACTAAGGTGAAAGTAAGCTTGTATACTATACAAGCTTACTATAGAGGTTAACCATATACACGATGAACACGATCAGATTGTTCTTTTCTTCCGACAGAAGTTCTTTTTCGAAATGGAGCCATCCGGCCTTGTGGTAGAGCGATGCACACATGACATAGCATATATTTATCGTAAACGTTTCAGGTCTAATTTACAAGCTGAAGAATCAAATAATGTGGTAACATGAACCCACAACTGAAAAACATTAAAAAACATCTTGTATTCTATTATAATATCGTCACCCACCCCGGTTGAAAATGTCCGAACTACCGCCATCAACTAAGTGCATACAGAATCCATGTGTCCTCGTTGCTCCACCGGCATAAAGAATTACGACGTTCCATCGGTTGTGTTTCTTTTAGATAAAAAGGGGTGCGGATCTCCGGCCTCTGCATGCAAAAGATGCACACAGCCACCCACAATTATTTAACATCAAAGAGTACAAGTTCACAATTCATGGGTCGCTTAAGGTGGCCACAAAGATCAACCACTCGAACAAATGAATATTAAACGTCTAGACATCTAGGTTGAAGCCATCCTCCCCGGCTGAAGATAGCCCGCACGATCGTCAGCATACGGGTACATCCGGCATCCATAAGTCCACGTTGGTCCGCAGGAAGTAGGAATGACCATGAGTGGATCCAATAGCACGCCTTGTGTATAACCTGCAAATAATGAGTGGAGTTTGATTTGTTAAAAACAATGTCATTTCTACAGTTCCAAGTAGCCCACAAGATGGCCGCAACACCAATACGAATACGAGCTTTAGTAATTTTATCTATGCCATTTAACCAACTACCAAACAGATTCGCAATACTCGTAGGTGGGTAAACATTATAAGTGAAGTGCAATAATCTCCAAATATCACGAATAAACAGACACTTAATGAATAGGTGTTCAACGGACTCATCCGCATGCAAAAAACACACTTTTTACATCCAATCCACCTTCTTTTAATCAAGTTGTCTTTCGTCAAGATTTCTTTTCTATTTAGAAACCATAGGAAGATTTTTATTTTTAGCGGGAGTTGTAACTTCCATAGATACTTACGCAGGTATCTAGTATGTCCATTTAATAAGTCCTCATAATATGACTTAACCGTAAAGTTCCATTGGAAGTAAGCATCCATTTAAATTTATCTTCCTCGTCTACAAGGTTAACTCGCATAAGCCTCTCAACTAGGTTAAGCCAATGTGTTCTATTATTTCCTACCAATACCCGGCGAAATGGGAGATTAATAGGTACTGTCCCAAGAACATTAGCTATTGTGTTGTGTTTGTTGGAAGCAATGGCATAAAGGATGGATATTCAGTTTGAAGAACAACATGTCCTAACCAGCTATCTTCCCAAAACTGAATCTGCTCCCCATTACCTACTAAAAAGCTGCCCCGCTTATAGAAATCATCTTTTACATTCATAATGCCTTTCCAAAAAGGTGAATCCCTAGGTTTAACTTGTACTTGAGATAACGTTTTATCTCCTAAGTACTTGTTAACTAATAATTCTTTCCATACACCATCTTCATTCAAAAATTTATGCAATCATTTACTAAGGAGACATTTATTTTCCACTTCTAAAACCGAAATTCCCAATCCACCTTGATCCTTTGGTCTACAAACCAAGTTCCATTTAGTTAGTCTATACTTCCGTTTGAGTCGATTGCTTTGCCAAAAAAATCGGTTGTGGTAGCCATGCTAATTAATCCTTGTTGATAAACACAACATTGTGACAATTTCAAATTGTTCAAAACAAAGCACAAACACCCATCCTAATTCGACCATTTACCAAATATATTAGTAACATTGTTTGTGGAGCAATATTAAAAATAAAATATGATGCTCTACATAAGCGTGCGAAAGAACATGATATAAGCAAATGTACAACAAATTATTCTGAATTACAGAAGAAATATTTCTTACCTCCACTCCATTGCCTCTTAGCAAGATTATACTTTGTGACTAACACTTTGAGACAAGAGGCCGTAGCCCATCGTTAAATTAAGAGTTAAATTAATGACGCCAATGGCAGAAAATACAAAGTGAGAAACTGATTACCCCCAAGAGCAGGGGATCACTGTAGCACCTCTCAATGTGGAAGTAAGGTATCGATCCGCAGGAGCAAGAAGGAAAAGTTATCTATTCCCTACAACTAAAGTGTCACAAGTTTTAGTCGATTATGCACTAAACAAGTGTAATGAACAAGGTGGTTGATTTAATGGATGGAAGTTTAATGTATCAAGACAAGAATATAAAAGTGTCCCAATCCCCTTCAATGCAAGAGGACAAGACAAATGTTTTATCTTATAGGAACAATGGACATGGGTTCATGGGTTCACTCTCTCTCATCTACGGTGATTATCATGTTATAGATAAAGTACACACAATTGTCATGTTTTAATGGTAGCTTTTATAACGGCTATATGTCCTAAAACACATAGTTGAAAGAAGTACTCATTTGTGTTGCTAGGTCACCCTCATAAGGCTAGCGTGGTTGCTGTCACTCCCACATCATACTCTTCCTTTTTACCCCCAGATAAAGGATGTTGGGCGGTACTGTGTCACTCAATACCTATGTCTTGTCACATCGGCCATCTCGTACCCACATAAATCATACTTCTTAAAGAACAATATTCTAGCAAAGTATGACAAGTCATAAAAGTTCCAACACAACAGTAAATGCATAACAATCATCTCATACCACAATATTCACCATAAGAATTACATAGATGACCGTAATTATGTTCAGCAGCTCATACGGTACTAATTAGTGAAGCTCAAAGAGAGGAGAGATACATAAGTTACCACCACAAACCCATAGTCCAGAGGTTGGACTACTCCCCCTTCCTCATGGAGACGGTGGAGAAGTCGTCGGAGAAGATGGAGACCACACCGGCAGCGCCCCGCCGGAGTTTTCTCACTCCAATCTGCAGCTCCAGATCTCTCTTTTGGTGTTTCTGTGTTTCGGCAGCGCTCCCTCCAGAGAACATCAAGGGACTTCTTTTATAGGCGTTTTTAGGTCAAGACTAGATCGGTGGAGCAAAGATCGACGGCGGCGGAGCTCCGAGGCCCAAAAGAGGTGGGCCCACGCGGCCAGGTACAGAGGTCGCGTGGGGTCCTTTATCTCCCAACTGGTTGGGCTTCTGGTCTTTATTTTCAGCCCATGGCGTTCGTCTCGAAAATTCTGAACTGTGCTCTCTGACCTTGCCCTTTTTGGAGTCCCGAAGCTCCCGGAAAGTCCAAAACACTAAAAAAAAGATGTTTTCTGACTGTGTGGGGTTAATTCCATAAAAATAGGAAACGTATCAAATATTCCCAAAATCATTATAAAATATTGATATAACCCTTATATGATGCAAATATGATTGAAATATAAGTAATATAGTGCAAAGTTCATGTATGCATTTTACATGCATCAACATCCCCAAGCTTAACCAATACTCGTCCTCGAGTATGAAGGTGATAAAACTAACATGGACTTTGCAGTATAACACTAACAATGGATATCAAAGATGATTGCTACTGCTACATAGAGTCAAATGATTCATTCTTCAAAGGAATAGCAATATGCAAGATAGTTTATGAAGTGATATCAAGTATTCAAATCAAGGATGTTCAATGATAGTTCACAAAGTGTAACATGGAAGAAAGTAATATGGATCACATGTATGCATAATGATAAGTAAAAACATCCTACATTGGTCATAGAGTGTAGATGAAAATCTGAATACAAAAGGTGAACACTTTGGAAAAGATATATATGTGAGTAGAGGTAAAGCATGCATAAGTTTCATCTAACTTCCATACTATTCTGTTTAAGTTAATGATTGCAATGTGGAATCCTTGGTGTCAAGCTCTCATTACCCCTATCATAGCTTCTTGAATGATTAAAGTTTAATGTGAAAGCAAATATGAGTAGTGTGCTTGATAAAGTAAAGGTTGGATGTCTCATGCCCTTGAATACAAGTACCTACACCATGAGTTACTCAACTTGGGAAACAAAGCAAGTTCAAGTTATATATCATTGTAAGTAAGTAATAATAGTATCATAAAGAGCGACAACTGGGGTACCTCTTGTCCCAGGATATGGAACAAGCCCATATCAAAATGACAAGACAAACAAACAAGATGAACAACCTCAACACCTTTTTATTTACCATTGGAATAGCTTTTTATTATAAGGTGTATCACAGACGGTTCACCGTAGCATGTAAGTAAATTTCCACCATGAATGATGCATGGTTTAGATTAGCAGCCCAAGCGTCTCTCTAACCATTTATACAAACTCATTTAAACTACTTCATTTCCACCTCATTTCACCATGATACGCATCCATAAACAAAAACACATGATATCAACTAAATGAAGCGAAGGAGCATGTTGAAAGCTTTGCATGTGACAGCACATATGGGCTAACTCCCAACCTCGGACATTTATCAAGCCACTAACATCATAATCTTAATCACAATGGTTCATGTTTTATCTATGCAATAAAAGTAAAGTGTGCATCAAGTTCATGAGAGCTATATAACCAACTTTTTCCATAACAATCAATAACATAAATATTTTCATTCAGAGGTATAGATAACACAAATAACATGATAAACATACTCGGAATAGCATAAAGCTAATAGGTAGATATGGTGGACTCACTGGAATAACTTTGCTTGGAGGTGTTGGAAACAAGTTTTTAATTGTTGGAATTTTTGGGCTAGCAAGAGGGAGAAAGTTGACCATCTAAATGCATGCATGAGTGTCCATAGAACTAACTAATCCATATTAAACAAAGTAAAATAATATTCAGCATCAAAACATGAATAAGAGATAGCTCTTGATAAAGCATTCGCAAATTATTACTCATTAACAAGCTCATGAATCATGCAACTATATGTATCATTTAAAATCAACTCAAACATCCCTTTTCCCAATTTAATAAAAGCATCCAACATATTTCAACCCATAGTTCCAGTAGCTCTTTCACATATAAATGATGGTGTGGTGGTCTCACAAAATAAAAATCAAACCAAAAACAAACAAAAAAGACGCTCCAAGTTTATACGATAAAGTGTTTCGATCGAAAAATAGAAGTTAGACGTGTGCAAAAAAATTTAACCGAGAGTGTGTAGGTCCAGTGGGTTGTCTTCACATCCCCAAGCTTATGGTCTTCACCATCCTTGGATAGCTCTTGGTGCATCTCCTCCAATCCCTGTGAAAAAACATCAAAACACCGTTTCTCCCATTTTCTTTTGGGTCAATCGTTTATGTGCCCTGGTTCTCTCAGTTTTATATGTTTGTGCCACCCCCGCGTGGTTTCTCTCGTCCGTACCCTGGCTGGGCCGCAAATGGCCCGCGCACGGCCAAGACGGCCGTTTCCGTTTGGTCAACCTCGTTTCACCGTAACTTGGTCTGACTTGTGGGGTCGGCCTGGCCCGGCTCGGTTGTAATTTCCTAGGGTCGGCTGGGTCGGCTAGGGGACAGCTCATTTCGAATTGAACCGTTGGTAGGTTTGAATCATCGTCTTTCCCCCTCCCCCAAATCTCGATCTGACGTCGTCCCGCCCCGTGCCACCGCCCTAGCCCCGCCCCGCCCCGCCCGTCCCCGTTCGCCGGTGGTGCACTGCACCTCCGCTTGGACGACGCATCCATGGCGGCAGTTCCAGGCCCCGCCGTTCCGCCCGTTCCGCCTCATGGTTATGCAGGCGAGGACTGGGTGAAATCGGATGCAGATAACACTTGGATGAGGAAGTAAGTACACAATCTCTCGATTGTCTCGATTAATCCATCGATTGTCTCGATTTCGTGATGTATGTAGTTGAATACGGCTTCAATTTGACCTTATCGCCATGAATTTTGTTCAATAGGATGAATCCGAATACTGCTTTTCGCTTGTCAGTCGAAATGGTTAGTCGCTTTCAGCCGGATCTCGAGTTCTGCCCTCCTTATTGGTTTCAGTTGGTGGTAGAAACGACTTATACGTTAAATGATTTGTTGAAGGCTTGCTGTGACAAATACGGCTGGCGGACAGTTGATACTGCTTCGATCAAATACTGGTCAGTTTTGGATGAGTGTTTCATCCCACTGTCTGATGACACTGTAGCTGGATTCTTATTTGCTCAGACCGCGACCCAGCGATTCGGTAAAATTAGGCTTGAGGTGGTTCGGAAACCAATTCAACATGAATTGCCAAAGACAAAGGGAAAGGGGGCAGCTGCTAATGATCAGCTTCCGCCGTTACCTCGTAGTCAGCCCAGTGGCAGTGCAAGTCAACCAAGTGGCAGTATAAGTCAGCTTCCTCCCAGTGTTAGTACAAGTCAGCCCACCAGTGGCAGTGGAAGTCAGCGTGCTCGCAGTACAAGTCAGCCCACCAGTGGTAGTGGAAGTCAGCATGCTCGCGGTACAAGTCAGCCCACCAGTGGCAGTGCAGGTGTTGTTAATTCAGACAATGAAGCGGTGCCTGACGATGCCGTGCCGCGGAACGACGATGAAGATGAGAAGATGTTTCCTGAATTTGCGCATGAATTGGGCCATAGGTCCTCTGTCGCTCAGCTTGTACAAGATAGTCCTGAAGAGGTGGAGGAGAACGCTGACATGTTGGTTCCAGATGAATACGATGGCGATGACATGCCAGCGCTTGATTGGGATAGGAATTCTCCTATACTTTCTCCAGGGACAAGATTCAAAATATGGATGAACTTCGGAAAGCTTGTACAATGTCCAGCATCCCGAGCAACAATATTTTCAACATTGAGAAGAGTCAGACAGACAGGTATACGGTTCACTGCCCAGATGACAGGTGCCAGTGGAAGTTGCATGCCACTCTTGTGCCACAGAAGATTCGTGACAAACATGACGCGAAAGACATGGTAGAGATAAGGTATAACAACTATGAGCACACTTGTCAATCTAAGGTGGCATGGCATAAAGCATACTTAGCAAGCAAAGGGTGGCTGACAGAGGTGATGACTCCTATGCTAAGAGATAACCAAAACCTTGGAGCAACTACCCTCGGCAGACTAATCAGTGATAAATATAAATTTGAGACGGAGCTAAATTACACGAAGCTATGGAACGCTAGAGAACAGGCCATGAAGAACATACAAGGTCCTGCGTGGGCAGATAGCTTTCAGTTGTTGTACACATTCAAAGCTGAGGTGGAGAAGGCAAGTCCAGGCAGTGTGGTAGAAATCGATCATGTGGCTGTGCAGTCCAAAGGGAAAGGGAAAATGCAGGAGAGACATATCTTCAGGAGGGTTTTTGTCTCTTTCAAGGCTTGCCATCAAGGGTTTCTAAACGGTTGCAGGCCATATTTGGATGTGGATGCAACTGCTCTAACTGGAAGATGGAAAGAACAATTGTTAGCTGCTTGTGCAGTTGATGGACACAACTGGCTTTTTCCAGTTGCTTTTGGTGTGGTGGAGGTGGAGTCTGAGCTTAGCTAGAGGTGGTTTTTGGACAATTTACACAGGGTTATAGGGGACCCTCCTGGATTGGTAATCCATACAGATGCTTGCAAGGGTTTGGAGAAAGCTGTAGGAAGTGTGTTTCCTGAAGCAGAACATAGGGAATGTATGAGACATCTTGTTACTAATTTCAAGAAGCGATTTAAGGGGAAAGTATTTGATGAAAACCTTTGGCCAGCAGCGTACACATGCAGCTCGAGGAAGTATAACAACCACTTGAAGACCATGTACGCTGAAAATGTTGCTGTCAAAGCATACTTGGAAACACATCACGGAAAGTTGTGGTCGAGAAGCTTATTTGGTCCAGAGTGCAAGGTGGACTATGTGACAAGCAACCTTGCTGAAAGTTTCAACGCAAAGATTAAGCACCTGAAATGTCTAATGGTGTGGGAAATATTTGACAAGATCAGGCAGTTGATAATGGAGAAGATGGTATTGCTCAATAGAATTGGACAATCATATGATGGCCATATCATCATCCCAAGTGTGATCAAGAATTTGCATGCGCGAGGAAGAAATATGCAGGGTAAGATGACTCTGCGAAGAGTAGACGGCACTAATGCTGAGCTGACATATGTCTTCGGAGAACTGAGTTGGAGGTATCCAGTGGATTTGGGAACCAAGAAATGTACTTGTAAGCGATGGGAGATCAGTGGCAAGCCATGTATACATGCCCTATACTTCCTGAACTTCATCGGAAGCGTTGTTGATCCATATGTGTCTGAAAATTTCTCTGTTGCCAAGTTTAAGGCAGCATATGCTGAAAACGTGCCTTCTTTATTGGGAAGAGAACAATGGGATGAGTATGATCCAGGATTCAAACTACACCCTCCGGCGCTAAACAGAGCACCTGGAAGGCCAAGGGTAAACAGAATGAGAGGAGGTGTAGAGGGTGCAACCGTAAAGCAGCGTCCGTGCAAAAGATGTGGAATATTGGGGCACATTCAAAGGCTATGCAACAATACAGTCCCCTCTACATTTGTAACAGAGCAAGGATGGGGCGCAGATGAAGCAGCGGAAGCAGCCGCAGCCACAGCACGAGCCGTAGCAAAAGAGTTTTCTGACCTGTATGTGTGTCTAGAATGGTTGTCGTATGCACTAGTAATCATATTTTCCATATTTGTTAATATCTGTTTGTTGAGCGCTAAGTTGACGAGGGAATATATTGCGGTGTTGCTTCTATTTCCCGGCAACAGCGCCAGAAAACAGTCTTGATACCCGTAGAAGTGATAGCCTTCAGTAGCTACCTGCAGTGAAAAGTATACGGGGTTAGGTTGAGCCTCCAAGTGCAGAGTATGTAGTAGTGGAAGATGTGTTTTCCCACGAGGGTGATTCGAGGGTTTAATATCGAACTCTCGGGGAATCAGTAGTGATAGATTTATCTTCTTTATCCTTCTTTTGGTTACCTGCAAAAAAAAGTTAAGTGTTTTGGTCCTCAACCTCACCTGTGGTTGTCAAGCACAAGGTGTAGAATGATATCAAGATAAATATGCAATGATGGGTGATGAATATGCTAGGATGATGATGGCAATGATATATGATATATTTTTGGGTTTTTATGATGGATGCAAGATGGAAAAGTCTTTTTGTATTTTCGGATTTATAAATGACAGAAAATGGCAAGGTGGCAAAAGTGGTTGGAAAGGTGTTTCTTATGATTAAAAATGGACCGGGGTTCATGGTTTCACTTATGCACTCTCTCTTTAAATGGTGTGGCAGACAAGTGGACATAGAGTTGACATATGAGATTGCAAGCACAAAGTTTGATATCAAGTTAACAGTTATATGGGCATCACGTCCTAACATAGAGACCTTTTGGTTATTAGTCTCACTTATACTCCACCAAGATGCGAACTAAATCATAACACCTCGGTAATTAAGATGGCTCAGAGTATAGCAATAAGTTTCATGATATGAAGTGAAAATAAGAACATGCTGGATCTAGTCACAGGAAGAAGCTTGGTCACCCTCAACCCTTGCAGCATGGTATTTTTGTTTATCCCTAGTGAGGTAACAAAGTAAGGTAAACACCCAAGTGGATCGCGATATTAAGTTGTCAGCTTACCGCACTCACCACTCCCCGTTACTCCAACTAATGCACACATCACCCCACACACGCTCTCATAAACATGCTTGATCATAACAAGTAGACAAGAACGGGGTACATAATATGCATCTATACTCATAACTGAAACAAACATTTGCAATCTCAACATATATTAACTCACAAAAAGATCCACCACATAGGTAATACAAATATGACCGTAATCATGTTTAGCAGCTCATACGGTACTCATTAGTGAAGCTCAAGAGAGAGGAGAGATACATAAGTTACTTCCACAAACCCATAGTCCGGAGGTGGACTACTCCCTCTTTATGGTGGAGACGGTGGAGATGTCGATGGAGATGAAGGAGACCACGCCGGCAGCACTCCGCCGGAGTTTTCCCCCTCCAATCTGCAGCTCCAGGTCTTCGTTTTCGTGTTTCTGTGATATGGCGGCGCTCCTTTCGCGAAATGCTATGGGACCTTTTTTTATAGGCGTTTTTAGGTCAAGACGAAGGCGGTGGAGAAAGGATCGACGGCCGCGGAGCCCCGAGGCCCAAAAGAGGTGGGCCCACGCGGCCAAGTACAGGGGCCGCGTGTGGCACCCTCTTTTGGCCTTCTGGCCTCCGTTTGCTTGCTTCCTTCGCTCCGAGGTCTTCCTCCTTCCAAAATAATGATGCCTGTATTTTTCCATAATTTTTGGACGTCGTTTGGGTCCCTGAAACAAAAAAGGAAAGAAATAGGGTTTTCTGCCTGCGTAGAGTTAATTCCATAAAAATAGGAAACAATTATTTATTTCCTAAAATCATTAAATAACAGTGATATAACCCTTATATGATGCAAATATGATTAGAATATAAGTGATATAGTGCAAAGTTCATGTATGCATTTTACATGCATCACTGTTTCACTTGAATTTTGAATGCCAGGGAAAAGAGAAGCAAGAAGGGTAAAACTAAAGACTACTGGCAGCCAAGGACTCATGCAAAGAAAAGAGCTGCTCAAGAAGAATGGGGGGCGGCAACAGAAGCTACGGAACCAGAAGCTGATGTTCAAGATCCTAAAGAAGAGGCATTTGTATCGGCAGCATGTGCTGGAATGGAAGATGATGATAGAGAGCCATTTGTAGCTTCGCCTCCGAGACCACCAGTTTCGACTACTGGAAGTACCCGGGTTCCAGCATCACCAGCAGCACGAGCAACACGAGCATCATGATCATCAGTAGCAGGAGGAGCATCACCAGCATCACGAGCATCAGTAGCAGCAGGAGCATCACCAGCAACACGAGCATCAGCACTAGGAGGAGCATCACCAGCAACACGAGCATCAGCAGCAGGAGGAGCATCACCAGCAGCAGGATCATCACCAGCAGCACGAGCATCACCAGCAACAAAGAACAAACAAGCCAAGAAGCACAAGAAGGGGGAGGTTGTGGACCCAACTGAGCATGGAACACCCGGAGCAAGGCCGTAGCTCCTTCTAGTCACACAAGGAGCAAGTCAAAGCTCTGAACATTTGAGGAAATTTGTAATATTTGTTATTGTACTTCTGTCAAACACCTTAAGTGCGCACTCTGGACGCGCTCTGGACGCGCCATGGCATGCTCCGGACGCGCTCAGAGCGCGCCACAGCGTGCTCTGGGCGCGCACTGGCGCACATTTGTATAAAATTTGGGCGCGAACTATGCCTAGACTATTCTTAGTCACTCCTAAATGATACTTTCGTGAGTATTTTGAAATTATCATGTTGCAAGTCCAAAAACACTTCTCTTTACGCTTGAGTTCATACGACATGCATTTCTCGTCTGAATGTACGTAGACCTTGTTTATCAGCTTGAATCGTTAGTATATGACATAAGACGACTATGTGCGCAGGATTTTCCTTTTTTTGATTTTTTTAAATATTTGAAGCTCATTTCAAATTTCGGTCAACTTAACGTTGACCTACATTTAAACAAGTTTAAAATATGAAAATGAAAAACTAAGCATGGATCCTTCTTAGTCACTCCAAAATGAAACTTTGTGAGGTGTTTGAACATTTTATGTTGGAAATCCAAAACCCCTTCTCTTCACCCTAGAAATCATAGGACATAGTCTGAGATATCGCCTTAGATACATGCATTTCGCATATGAAATGTTTATAGATGATGTTTATCAACTTGAATCGTTAGTATATGACAAAAGACGACTATGTGCGCAGGATTTTCCTTTTTTTGATTTTTTTTAATATTTGAATCTCATTTGAACCTCGAGTTCATACGACATAGTTCGGGGATATCACTTAGATACATGCATTTTTCATCTGAATGTGTATAGACATTGTTTATCAGCTTGAATTGTTAGTATATGACATAAGACGACTATGTGCGCAGGTTTTTCCATATTTTGATTTTTTTTTAAATATTTGAAGCTCATTTCAAATTTCGGTCAACTTAACGTTGACCGACATTTAAACAAGTTTAAAACATGAAATTTGAAAAACAAAGACTCGATCCTTCTTAGTCACTTCAAAATGAAGCTTGGACACTTTATCGAACTTTTCAAAACCCCGTTGAGTGTCTACAAACCCCGTTGAGTGCCTCCAAACCCCATTTGAACAATGACCGTCAAACTAACCCTAGCGCTGAACTGCAGCCGTCCGATCGTTCCTCTAGAAGGAATCTGCAGGCAGACTCGGGGCGATCCGCAAAAAGCTCATTCTGCGATCTGATTGGACGCGCGCTTAGGACTAGTGCTTTACCCGCTGATGAGTGGACCACGGCGTACCCAATGGGGATTTTGGCTCGCCCACCCCCGTTTGCCTCAGTGACACAAAATGGGGATTTTGGCACACCAAAACTTTTCCATATTCATCGTAACTTTTCCATATAAATTTTCCAAAATTTTCTAAGCAAAAATGGTGGACTCGCTAAAAATGTGTTCAAATGAGCTCCAAAGGTACGGTAAACGGCCCCATTTGTAAGCAAAAATGGTGGACTCGATGAAAAATGTGTTCCAAATGAGCTCCAAAGGTAGGGTAAACGGCCCCATTTCTAAACAAAAAATGGTGGACTCGCTGAAAAATGTGTTCCAAATGAGCTCCAAAGGTAGGGTAAACGGCCCCATTTCTAAGCAAAAAAAACAGTGGGCTCACTGAAAAATGTGTTCCAAATGACCTCCAAAGGTAGGGTAAACGGCCCCATTTCTAAGCAAAAAACAGTGGACTCGCTGAAAAATGTGTTCTAAATGACCTCCAAAGGTAGGGTAAACGGCCCCATTTCTAAGCAAAAAACAGTAGACTCGATGAAAAATGTGTTCCAAATGACCTCCAAAGGTAGGGTAAACGGCCTCATTTCTAAGCGAAAAACAGTGGACTCGCTGAAAAATGTGTTCCAAGTGACCTCCAAAGGTAGGGTAAACGGCCCCATTTCCAAGCAGAAACAGTGGACTCGATGAAAAATGTTTTCATACGTACTTTTCAAAAAAATCACATTTTGCGTAACTCAGCTTGAAACCCGTTCATTTGTACCATCATTTTTCACTCTTTTTTTACCAAGTTTGACAGTTTCGCGTACTCGCTGTAATGTACGTGCTCGCTGGAATCTATGTGCCAGTTTCGCGTTGCGCGCCATATGCGTACCATTTCCCGCCATATGCGTAGCATTTCCTGCCTACTACGCGGCCATTTATACCCTTCCATCCACCTTCTCGCCATCCATCTCGCCACCCATCTCCGTTCTCACCACCATGTCATCCCCATCCGAGAGCGACTACGAGCCGGAGGAGCGCCGCCGCCGTCAATCGAATGTCATTGCAGCGAGGAGGAGGAACGTAGCTAAGAGGAGGAGGAGCGCCGCCTGCGCGGTGCGCGGTCGACGCCCACCGCAGCGACGTCATGATGGGGAGGCTGGGTCCTCGCGGGCCTCGCCGCCACCGCCGCCACCAGCGGCACCGTTTATCGTGTCCAGCGACGACGACGAGTCCTACTCAAGTCTCGAATCGCCCTCCACCGACGACGGCGAGGACCTCCTCAAGATCGTCGACCAAGTCGAGCTGGATGCGCGTGTTTTTGCCAAGTCCGTGCGTTCGGAGCGCCGCGCAGAGAAGCGTCGCCGTGCGGATGCCAAGTTTGAGGAGGTGATGAACGAGGTGCGTCTCGAGCAGGGTCTGTGACAGGACGCCGAGCACACGGCTCGCGCGCGGGAGTGGGAGGAGGTGCGCCGCCGCCAGCGGCTCAACCAGGCCTTCGCCGCCTCAGATAGTGAGTAGCCGCAGATGGTCCGGTGGCCGCTTTAGTTTAGATTTGGGTCTACATTTATTCTAAACATATGTATGAACTACTGGCTACTTATGAACTACTATCTACTGTTTGTTTAACTAAGATCATCAGAATCATTTAAGCAATATTTTTGGTCAAGTTTTCATATACTAGCTCCAGCTATGTCGGTCGCATTCCAATCGCGTACTTGCGTTACAGCTCGATCGCTCGCGCCAGTCTGCGTAAATTTATGTCTACATTGACCATATGGCAGAACGAGCGGCACGTATCCGTTCATGTTGGGTTACCCTTCATGTTTATCCATTCTAGCGTGAAAGGAAGAATCCGAAGCAAATCAATTTTACAAATATTTCTTTTCACGAGTCGTACGATGAGACACATCTGAGAGCCTTCCAGTTCGTGGCACTGCGTGCACATTGAATACGTGTGTGGCATGCCGTAGTCCACCCTGCCATCTATGTAGCGTGCACGGATAGGCATGGCCATTGAACGCATCGCAGAACTGCTTCCTCACCACCGCTAGCCTAGCCTAGCCGTCATGTCCAATCACGGTGTAAATCATTTGTCAAACAAGATAGACGATCAGAATAAAGATTTGCTCCATAGAAACAAACGATTATCTCCATATGTATAACACAATCAGTTACTACCTTAAAACATGAACAAGAACTACTACTAATACTACTACTTCTACTACTACCCCTTCTTCTTCTTCTTCATGGGTGCTGCGGTGGACTGACGGGGACAGAGACGTCGGAGGCGATGGGGGGACTGATACGTCTCAAACGTATCTATAATTTCTGATGTTTCATGCTTGTTTTATATATCAATGTCACATGTTTTATATGCATTATATATCACTTTTATACATTTTCTGGGTAACCTATTAACAAGACGCCACAGTGCCAGTTCCTGTTTTCTGCTGTTTTTGTCTCCAGAAAAGCTGTTCTGGAAATATTCTCGGAATTGGACGAAACAAAAAGCGAAGTTCCTATTTTTTCGACACGTACACGAAGTCCAAAGGAGAGACAAAGGGGGGCACCGAGGCTCCCTCCCCATACCACGGCGCGGGTGGGCCCACTGGCGCGCCACCATGTGGGAGGAGCCCTCGGGCCTCCACCGACCATCGTCCTTTCGCCTATTTATTGTCCCCGACGCGAACACCCTAAAAAAATATCGATCATATTCCAGAAGAACTCCCGGAGCACCGCCGCCATCGAAACCTAGTTTCGGGGGTCAGAAGGTCCTGTTCCAGCACCCTTCTCCATCGACGCCACCGCCTCCATCATGCTCCGTGAGTAGTTCCCCCATGGATGGTTCTAGCTGTAGCTAGTTGGTACTCTCTCTCCCATGTACTTCAATACAATGATCTCATGAGCTGCCTTACATGATTGAGATCCATCTGATGTAATCGGTGTTGTGTTTGTTGGGATCCGATGAATTGTTACATTATGATCAGTCTATCTATAAGTTTGTGAAGTTATTGTTGCTGCAATCTTGTTGTGTTTAATGCTTGTCACTAGTGCACGAGTGGCATGATCTTAGATTTAAGCTCTATAATTATTGCTTAGATTGTATCTACAAGTTGTTTGCACATGTCTATGTCCGGAACCCGAGGCCCCAGAGTGACAGCAACTGGGATAACTGGAGGGGATGGTTTAGATATGAGGATCACATGTTTTCACTAAGTGTTAATGCTTTGCTCCGGTGCTCTATTAAAAGGAGTACCTTAATTACCAGTAGATTCCCTTGAGGCCCCGCTGCAAACGGGCTGGTAGGACAAAAGATGTTGTGCAAGTTTCTCATTGCGAGCACGTATGACTATATATGGAAAACATGCCTATGATAATAATAGACTAGATGTTCTGTCTTAATGCTATTTCAATTCTATCAATTGCCCAACTGTAATTTGTTCACCCAACACTTGTTATTGGAGAGTTACCACTAGTGTAGATAGCTGGGAACCCCGGTCCATCTGTCATCATCAAATACTCATTCGGTCCTATATGCCATTAGAAGTAGTATCAACTATTTTCTGGTGCCATTGCCTCTGTGTTACTGCTACTGCTGTGTTACTATTACTATTGCTCTCATATTACTGCTGCTTTCACATCACCCCTGTTACTAGTGCTTTTCCAGGTGCAGCTGAATTGACAACTCCATTGTTAAGGCTTATAAGTATTCTTTGTCTCCCCTTGTGTCGAATCAATAAATTTGGGTTTTACTTCCCTCGAAGACTGTTGCGATCCCCTATACTTGTGGGTTATCAAGACTATTTTCTGGCGCCGTTGCCGGGGAGCATAGCTCTACTCATAAGTTCACCTGGGGAGTACACTCTACCTCTCTCTCTGTTTTTATTTTATTTTGTCTTGTCTAGTTTACTTTTGTCTAGTTTATTTGTGCTTAGTTTATTTCTGTAGTATTATTTTGCTTAGTTTACTTTTGTCTAGTTTATTTTTGTCTTGTTTTATTTTTCTTATATACCCGAAAATCCATAAAAATTTGAAAAACCGAAAATCTAAAAACTGTTGTTATGGAAGAACATGCTACAACCTCTATGGAAGTTAAAGAATTATATATGAAGTATAGAGAATCAAGAAAGGGAAGTCATGAGAGGCGTGTTAAAAGTTGAATCAAATTGCTAAAATTTTGCTTAAACGCCATGATATAAATTGTTGCTCTGAACAGGATACTAAACATCTTAAATTTCAATGTGGCTTTAGTAAAGAAGATATAATTATGCTATCATTGTTATAACTATGCTTATCTGGGAGCTGAAGAAGTAGAACAATTTTTTTATTTATGGGAGCTTCTGAAATAGAATCCTTCATGGCTAAAAATTATGAAACTTGTATTGCTTGTAAGGACCTTAAAGATTATGTCTCTTCTATCCTTGATTATTGTCTAGAAAATTTCAGCAATAATTCTTATATCATTGATTATAAAGAGAGACTCATTCATGCACAAGAATGTACTCACAATTGCAGGAACCTGGAAGAAGAAATTGCTGAAGCTGAAAGCTCATTAGATGAAAAAGAGAGGAGAGTGATGAACAAAAGGAGGAAGAATGGATTAGCTACCCATGCCTACCTTCTAATGAGAGTAACTCTTTATCTCTTACATTATTTGATTGCCCTCCATGCTTACCAAAGGAGGATGAATGTTATGTTCCTGTGGATTCTCTTGAAATATTCCTATGAGTAAAACTTGTGAAATAATTATGCTACTGTTATTTATGATAATCCATGCTATTTCAAAAATCTTATGATAATCCTTTATTTGTGGCTGATATCGAAATGCATGGTACTAAGAGTTTTGCTTAGAAAATGTTTATGATAAAGCTCTAGATGATGGTCCTATGTTACTTGATAATATTAATTGTACTACTAATGAAAATGGGATTGGAGAGGTCTTGACTTTATCTAGATTCCCATACTTTTGAGATTGATCAATCATCTTGTTATAAAATTGTTAAAAGTGGGTTTGAAATTTTAATCCCACTATTTTTGAGCTTGATAAAAATTATGTGTTTGTAGATCATGAAAAGCATGCTTTATGTGATAGTTATATTGTTGAGTTTATTCATGATGCTACTGAAAATTATTATGAGAGGAAAATATGGTTGTAGAAATTTTCATGGTATTAAAACACCTCTCTATATGCTGAAAGTTTTGAAGTTACTCTTGTTTTATCTTCCTATGCTTGTCACTTTGTTCTTTGTGAATTTATTTGTGTACAAGATTCCTATGCATAGGAAGTGGGTTAGACTTAAATGTGTTTTGAATTTGCTTCTTGATGCTCCTTTTGCTTCATTTTCTATTTTCATGAGAGCATCATTAAAACTATCAAGCCTAGCTAAAAGGCATTAAAGAAAAGCGCTCTTGGGAGACAACCCATGTTTTATTTCTGAAATTTTTCTTTGCTTTTTGAGTCAAGGAGCTTGCTTACTTCTGTAACAACTCCTTTGTATCTTTACTTTTTCGAATTGTTGTGCCAAGAAGAGTCTCTAATGATTAGATGATGCTAGATTTGGATTTCTGCGCAGGGACAGATTTTTGCTGTCCACCGTTTTGAGCTGTAAACTCCAGAAAAATTGAAAAATTCTGAAAAAATTCACGCGTGATCCTATATGTACGCATCTTTCATTAGTTTCGAGTTTTCGATTTGAGCAACGGAAGTGCCTCGAAAAAATTCATCTTTACTGGCTGTTCTGTTTTGACAGATTCTGTCTCTGTTTTTTGCATTGTCTCTTGTGGACTTTAAGTAAGGCTCTCTAGTGGAGGGCTGTAGCTAATGTTTTATTGAGTTCTTGCAATGTGTCACAACAGAACCAAAGTGGATTAATGTTTTTGAGTACTAACCCCTCTAATGAAGTTTATGAGAAGTTTGGTGTGGCAGAAGTTTTCAAGGGTCAAGAGAGAAGGATGATATAATGTGATCAAGAAGAGTGAAGAGCCTAAGCTTGGGGATGCCCCCGTGGGTCACCCAAGCATATTTCAAGAAGACTCAAGCGTCTAAGCTTGGGGATGCCCAAGGCATCCCCTTCTTCATCAACAACTTATCAGGTCATCTCTAGTGAAACTATATTTTAATTCTTTCACATCATATGTGCTGTTCTTGGAGCGTCTGTGTGCTTTTATTTTTAGTTTGTTATTTTTATTTTCTGATCATATCAATGTCGGATCCTATCTATCTTGTTTGGGAGAGAGACACGCTCCGCTTTTTCATTTGAATACTCCTATTCTTCACTTATATCTGTTGAGTATTCAGTTTTCGCACTGTTTAGCTTCTAGCTCTTGGTTTTCATGTATCTCTTGTTCAGAGCTATTAGTTATTTTATAGAAAGTACTCTCTTACTTCACTTATATTTGTTTGGAGAGTTGCTTGGTTGATGTGTTGGTTCAGAAAATGTTGCATGTGGTAGTGGTATAATGAAAAACTTGCATAATCTTGTAGATCATTGAACTTTGATAATCTGATTCTTTGCAAACGTTTTGAGGTATTTAGATGGTAAAGCTTGCTGGTTAATTAAGTTAAAATCATTAGTGGATTGTTGTCTTTAAGCTTGTACCGTACTACAAACTCTACTAAAATTGTTGAAGGTGTAGTTGGACTTGATAGCTTTCCATGTCTAAAGTATTCGTAATAACTAAGTTGTGCTGAAGGTCGAGGGATCTAGGGGGTACTTGTGCCGCCGTGAACGGCCCTTCTTGGAGTGAATTTTAATCATGCTCTTAATGTTGAACCTGCTAGTTGTTTGCAATAAGCTTGTGAGTTCTTTTTGACTAATGTTAAGCTACGGTTTTTGGCACTTCCACCATCCAAATTTGCTAGCCTCTTCGGTGCTGTGCATTGCCTTCTGCTCACATTGAGAGTTGTGCATACTTCGCCAGTACATCCAAACCCGTGGGAGGACTTTCTCTTGTTCTCCTACACATAAGCCCATACATCTTCCTCAAAACAGCCACCATACCTACCTACCACAGCATTTCCATAGCTGTTCCGAGATATATTGCCATGCAACTTCCATCTTACATTACATGACTTGTTGTCATTTATCATTTATATATTGCTTTGCATGATGTGTGGTTTACCCATGTTACGCTAGATCATTGCACATCCTGCTACACTGGCAGAGGCATACAGTTTCATACATCATGTTTTGTTCATTATGAGTTATTTGTACCAAAAAGTGTGTTGTCATATTAGAATGTTGCCCCTAAAAGTGAAAAGAGCCATGGAGGCCATCGAAAAGAGAAACAGAAAAAGAAAAAAAAAAAAAAAAAAAAAAAAAAAAAAATAAAGAAAAAGGGGGCAACATTACTATCCTTTATCCACACTTGTGCTCATGTTTCAGCACCTGCAGTATTCATAGTCATCATTTGTGCTCATGTTTAGCACCTATACTCCATGTGAGAGAGTTTTCATGTTTACTAGTATAACTATGTGGGGAATTTACACTATAGAACTTGGGTTGTATATTCCAATGATGAGCTTCCTCAAAAGTGCTCTAGGTCTTCATGAGCAACCAAGTTGGATGCACCCCCACTAGTTCCATTGGAGAGCTTTCATACACATATAGCTCTATGTGCATCCGTTGCATGGCAATCACTACTCCTTACATAGCTTCGATTATAAGACTTCCTCTTGTCTAATGATCACTTATAGCTTTGTGAGACTTTCTTCCATTGGCCTTCCAAACCCCCATTAATGTTCTCTTAGCCATAACATCCTGGTGCCAATACCAAATGCTTGCGCTCACCGGTTGAGTAGCTTCGAAACAGTTGATTCATGACGTTCATGTTTATGTTTACTTGACTGAATCCTTCTATGTTATGAAAATTTGCTTGATGCTTGGAATTGAAGGATAGAACTCCTACACTGGATACTTAAAACATCTTTAATGAACCTTGTACGGTTTCATGTCTTTAAAGCAATAGTTCATGAAAACTTTTAGCTTGTTTAACTAACTTGCTTTATTATCTCTTATTTAATATCAATTATAGACATTTGCTTTGAATGATTTGATCTCAGCTCACATGCCTTACATCATTATTGGATCAAGATTATGTTGGTAGCATGTCACTTCAGAAATTATTTTGTTTTTATCGTTTACCTACTCGAGGACGAGTAGGAACTAAGCTTGGGGATGCTTGATACGTCTCAAACGTATCTATAATTTCTGATGTTTCATGCTTGTTTATATATCAATGTCACATGTTTTATATGCATTATATATCATTTTATACATTTTCTGGGACTAACCTATTAACAAGATGCCACAGTGCCAGTTCCTGTTTTCTGCTGTTTTTGTTTCAGAAAAGTTGTTCTGGAAATATTCTCGGAATTGGACGAAACAAAAAGCAAGTTCCTATTTTTCCGACACGTACACGAAGTCCGAAGGAGAGACGAAGGGGGCACCGAGGCTCCCTCCCCATACCACGGCGCGGGTGGGCCCCTGGCGCGCCACCATGTGGGGAGGAGCCCTCGGGCCTCCACCGACCATCGTCCTTTCGCCTATTTATTTCCCCGACGCGAAAACCCTAAAAATATCGATCATATTCCAGAAGAACTCCGGAGCGCCGCCGCCATCGAAACCTAGTTTCGGGGGTCAGAAGGTCCTGTTCGGCACCCTGCCGGGACGGGGATTGACCCCCGGAGCCTTCTCCATCGACGCCACCGCCTCCATCATGCTCCGTGAGTAGTTCCCCATGGACTACGGGTTCTAGCTGTAGCTAGTTGGTACTCTCTCTCCCATGTACTTCAATACAATGATCTCATGAGCTGCCTTACATGATTGAGATCCATCTGATGTAATCGGTGTTGTGTTTGTTGGGATCCGATGAATTGTTACATTATGATCAGTCTATCTATAAGTTTGTGAAGTTATTGTTGCTGCAATCTTGTTGTGTTTAATGCTTGTCACTAGTGCACGAGTGGCATGATCTTAGATTTAAGCTCTATAATTATTGCTTAGATTGTATCTACAAGTTGTTTGCACATGTCTATGTCCGGAACCCGAGGCCCCAGAGTGACAGCAACTGGGATAACTGGAGGGGATGGTTTAGATATGAGGATCACATGTTTTCACTAAGTGTTAATGCTTTGCTCCGGTGCTCTATTAAAAGGAGTACCTTAATTACCAGTAGATTCCCTTGAGGCCCCGCTGCAAACGGGCTGGTAGGACAAAAGATGTTGTGCAAGTTTCTCATTGCGAACGTATGACTATATATGGAAAACATGCCTACGTATAATTAATAGACTAGATGTTCTGTCTTAATGCTATTTCAATTCTATCAATTGCCCAACTGTAATTTGTTCACCCAACACTTGTTATTGGAGAGTTACCACTAGTGTAGATAGCTGGGAACCCCGGTCCTTCTGTCATCATCAAATACTCATTCGGTCCTATATGCCATTAGAAGTAGTATCAACTATTTTCGGGTGCCATTACCTCTGTGTTACTGCTACTGCCGCTGAGTTACTATTACTATTGCTCTCATATTACTGCTGCTTTCACATCACCCCTGTTACTAGTGCTTTTACAGGTGCAGCTGAATTGACAACTCCGCTGTTAAGGCTTATAAGTATTCTTTGTCTCCCCTTGTGTCGAATCAATAAATTTGGGTTTTACTTCCCTCGAAGACTGTTGCGATCCCCTATACTTGTGGGTAATCAGGGACTGACGGTGACATCAGACGCGTCGGAGGCGTCGGATTTGTCCTCGTTGTCGGAGTCGAAGGTGTTGGAGTCATCCTCATCGCCGGAGTCGTCCATGTCGTCGGAGCTCCCCTCGCCAGAGATGTCCTCGACGACAACATTGGGCTCGGCAATGGGCGCAATGACGACGGGCGCGGGCTGTTGGTCCACGACAGCAGGCCCGCGCTCCTCGTCGGAGTAGGGCTCGTCTGAGGACTCCGATGCCCCGTACTCGTAGACTGGGGATTGCGGCGGAAGATCTCCACGCGCCACTTCGTATGGTTGATCTTTCTTCTCGCGCAGAAGGGAGAGCCCTTTCTGCTTCCGGAGAAGGTTCTGCTCCGCTAGCCACTCCTCCCGCTCCTCTCGCTCCATCTCCTGCATCTCGTGCAGTTCCTGAGGTGAGTAGAGCTCCGAGTCCGGCATCGGCGAGTAGGGGCTCTGCGGCGAGGGCATGCTCCACCACATTTTCGATGGAGGGAGGGGGAGAGAGAGTGAGAGAAAATGGGTGTTTCTCCGGCGAGGGCGGCCCCTTTTATTAGCCACGGCGGGGGTGGGCGGGGAAACCCTAGCTGACCCCACGTCGACCCCACGCGCCGACCCCACGCGCAGTCCCCACGCGCCGACCCCACTAGCCGACCCTAGGAAATCCCAACCGAGCCGCACCAGGCCGACCCCACTAGCCAACCCCGGGAAATTCCAACCGAGCCATGCCAGGCCAACCCCACCAGTCAGGCCAAGTTACGGTCAAACGAGGTTGACCAGACGGAAACGGCCGTCTAGGCCGTGCGCGGGACATTTGCGGCCCAGCCAGGGCACGGACGAGAGAAACTACGCGGTGGTGGCACAAACAGATAAACTAGAGAGAACCAGGGCACAGAAGCAATAATCCCTCTTCTTTTGTGTGGGGTGCATTAGTAGTGATAAACAAATAGGTTTCTTGCTGCATATAATCCTCAAACAAAACTTCATATGAATGTCCAGAAAGTGTATAATGTTGTATGCCTACTGATAAACTCATTTGAATCAAAAAGATTCAAGATAAAGTTCAAAACATGCATAAAACAAAATGGGACAGAATCTGTCCAGAAAACAGTAGCAGCAAAACGTATTTTTCTATCCTACCAAACTTTGTCGAAAAATTCCGAAAAATTCATGCATACAGAGGATGAAAAGTTGCAACTACAGTTCAAATATGAGCTCATTCAGAGTTACAGAATAAGAATTAAAAATCATACCGTGCACAGATTCGTGCAGGAATAAAATCTCCGAACGCTATAAGCAACTTTCTCAAACCAATATGGGTAAAACTTGGCACTTTATTCAAAATTCTAGAAACTAAACTAAAAACAAACTATCTTGTTACAGCAAGAGGATACAAAGAAAATCACACATAAAAATAACCGGGTTGCCTCCCGCAAATCGCTTTCTTTATAGCCATATAGCTAGGCTTTGATAGTTTTAATGATGCTCACATCGGAAAGAGAGCATCAAGAGAAAAATATGAAACACATTTAAGTCTAGCCCACTTCCTATGCATTGGGATCTTGTAAAAAATAAATCAATGAAGCACAAAGTGACTAGCATAGGAAGGCAAAGCAAGTACAACTTCAAAATCTTCAACAAAAAGAGAGGAGACTTAATATTATTGAGATTTATGAAACCGTGTCTCCCTCTCTCATAAGGACCAGTAGTTTTTAAAGTACCCAACAAATAAAAGCAAATCAAGAGAAAGGACAAAACCTTCATCATAAAGAGGATAAATTTAGTAACATGAAGATTTCTATAACCATACTTTCCTCTCTCAAAATAATTTCCAGCGGCATCATGAATAAAATCAACAATATAGCTATCACATAAAGCATTATTATCATGATCCATAAGCATAACAGTACTATTACTCTCCACACAAGCATAATCAATTTCATTAGTAATAGTGGGAGTAAAACTAGTACATCCATCATTGTAATCATCATAAATTGGAGGCATTGAATAATCATAGTGAATTTTATCCTCAATAGTAGATGGACTGAAAACATCATAATCATAATTGTAAACATCATATATATAGGAGGCATATTATAATCAACATAAATTTTATCCTCAATAGTAGGTGGACTGAAAATATCACAACGATTATAATCATCATATATTGGAGGCATAGTATCATCAAAATAATTTTTCTCCACTATAGTGTAATCAGGAGAATTCAAAGACAGAGTAAGACTCTCATAAGTGAGAGTATTGTCACTAACAGCAAGTATATCATCTTTATCCTCACATAAAGTAGTAACAAGTTCTAAACATGGAGGATTAGCAATAAGCATAGGACCATCATCTAAAGCATTATCATATAGCATATCTAAACCATAGTCCTCATCATTTTTAAATTATTATCAATAATGTTCTCATTAGGAATAGGTTGATAGTCCTCCTCATCATCAGAATCATAAAAGCAAAGTTTATCATCAACAAAGTTTTGAGTGTTACTCTCATCCATAGGTGGTGAAGGTGGATGTTTCTTCTCTTCATTCTCTAGTTGTTCATCATCTTCTTGGGGTTGCACGGGCATCCCCAAGCTTAGTTGTTTATCCTCTTCTTCACATTGTTCCTCTTCCAAACTTACGTTTTCATCATCTTCTTCCTGCAAAACATCAGTACTTTCTTGGGGAACCTTGCCCCTCTCATTATAGTCCATAGCATAAATATTTTGAGAGAACTTGGCTATGCAATGTTCAAGAATAGAAGTGACCTTTCCTTCGAATCTCTTAACTCTAGGGCAAGTTTTATTTTCATTAGCAAAGGCGTGCAATTCATTAGATGCATAATATGTAGCAAATTCCTCTACTTGTTCAATCCCTAAATGAGTGTAATCAGAAGTATGGTAAGCTGCTATGACACGTTCTTCGTGGAACTTACATTGAAATTCAAAGTGTCTATCAATATGTTTAAAGCAACAAGTTTTATTATCATGCAATAAAAGCCACTCTCCAGCAATGTAATTTAAACTTTCCATGCAATATTTTAGCAGTTTCCGTTCACTTGACTCTCTAATTTTGTTGTTCTCCATTTTCAATTTTTTTGGGTTTTTGATATATAAAACTGAAAGTAAAACTAATGAGAAACTCACAACCAAACAAGTTTAAACCAAATAAGTTTAAAGGAACCTCCCTAAGCTTAGATGATTGCAAGATATAAAGTCTAGTGCACACAAGAATAGAAACTTAAGTGCTACGCTCCCCGGCAACGGCGCCAGAAAAGTACTTGATTACCCCAAGAGCAGGGGATCACTGTAGCACCTCTCAATGTGGAAGTAAGGTATCGATCCGCAGGAGCAAGAAGGAAAAGTTATCTATTCTCTACAACTAAAGTGTCACAAGTTTTAGTTGATTATGCACTAAACAAGTGTAATGAACAAGGTGGTTTATTTAATAGATGGAAGTTTAATGTATCAAGACAAGAATGTAAAAGTGTCCCAATCCCCTTCGATGCAAGAGGACAAGACAAAGGTTTTATCTTATAGGAACAATGGACATGGGTTCATGGGTTCACTTAATCCTCTCTCTCATCTACGGTGATTATCATGTTATAGATAACGTACACACAATTATCATGTTTTAATGGTAGCTTTTATAATGGCTATATGTCCTAAAACACATAGTTGAAAGAAGTTGTTGCTAGGTCACCCTCGTAAGGCTAGCGTGGTTGCTGTCACTCCCACATCATACTCTTCCTTTTTACCCCTAGATAAAGGATGTTGGGCGGTACTGTGTCACTCAATACCTATGCCGTGTCACATCGGCCATCCCGTATCCACATACATCATACTTCTTAAAGAACAATATTCTTTCAAAGTATGACAAGTCATAAAAGTTCCAACACAACAGTAAATGCATAACAAATCATCTCATACCACAATATTCACCATAAGAATTACATAGATGACCGTAATCATGTTCAGCAGCTCATACGGTACTAATTAGTGAAGCTCAAAGAGAGGAGAGATACATAAGTTACCACCACAAACCCATGGTCTAGAGGGTGGACTACTCCCCTTCCTCATGGAGACGGTGGAGAAGTCGTCGGATATGATGGAGACCACCCCGGCAGCGCCCCGCCGGAGTTTTCCCCCTCCAATCTGCAGCTCCAGATCTCTCTTTCGATGTTTCTATGTTTCGGCGGTGCTCCCTCCAGAGAACGTCGAGGGACTTCTTTTATAGGCGTTTTTAGGTCAAGACTAGGTCGGTGGAGCAAAGATCGACGGCGGCGGAGCTCCGAGGCCCAAAAGAGGTGGGCCCACGTGGCCAGGTACAGAGGCCGCGTGGGGCCATTTATCTCCCAGCTGATTGGGCTTCTGGTCTTTATTTTCAGCCCATTGCGTTCGTCTCGAAAATTCTGAACCATGCTCTCTGACCTTGCCCTTTTTGGAGTCCTGAAGCTCCCGAAAAGTCCAAAACACTAAAAAAAGATGTTTTCTGACTGTATGGGGTTAATTCCATAAAAAATAGGAAACATATCAAATATTCCCAAAATCATTATAAAACATTGATATAACCCTTATATGATGCAAATATGATTGGAATATAAGTAATATATTGCAAAGTTCATGTATGCATTTTACATGCATCAGAAACCAGCTTACAAACACCTCTACAGTGATAGCAGAGGTACACGAAAGCTAGGTCGACGGTAACACGAGGTGAACAACAGATAAAGCTTGGAGAGCCGAAGACGCCGACGAGGTTGGACCTACAGCGAGGTCGAGCAGCGCCGCCCGGACAAGTCTATGTTGACAGAAGGACCCCTATCCCTGATCGACTTTGTCTGTCAAACACCACTGCCACTGCCACCACACCACAATCAGAAAAGAACACACTATGGACTCCAAAGGCTTCGCCTTCAAGAAGGACACAACACCAAAGTTCCGCCACCGCCCGATCCGCATGGATCAAAGGTTTTCACCGAGAGCCTTGGGAGAAAAAAGGGGGAAGGGTCACGGCGATGCCTTCAAGAAGGAAACGGCGCCCAGCGGCGTCGCCGCCGGCGGCCAAGTCAATACCAGGCAGATTTTCACCTCGGCACTACTCCCCTTCTTAAACCCAAGTGTGGTCGGCTACCGAGGTAGCTACCGAACCACTTCATGGAATGTCTCTTCGTCGGACAACCCGCCGCCCGCACGGTCAAGACCGCCAGCCAGCACCAGAGTCGTGACCCCCCGCCTCGTTGTCACGACTCCCACCGACCAGGGATGCCGCCCTGCAACCGAAGGAAGCCCACACACCCATCCATGAGGAAGATGGGCCACTCGCGCGAGGCCGGCCACCCAGCCACCGCAACGACCACAACTCCACGGCCACCTACTCACGTCATCCTTCCGTCGCACGCACCACGCTTCACCGGCCGACGAAACAGACCCGAGCGGGGCGTCCCCGATTGGATCTGGCCGTCTGACCTCGATCTGGCTCATGGAGTGGGATACCACCGGGCAGCGCCAAGCACCGGCCCCCAAGCCATGTTGGAGCTCAGCCAAGGCCAGGGCCTGACCGCCCAAGGCCTCAACCGCCGGAGGATCCACGATGGGGGCGGAGATTGCTGGGCTTAGGGAAGGGGAGGAAGGGGGTAGGGTTGGAGAAGGAAGGGCGGGAGCCCCGCCGCCGCCGCCGTTGGATGGTCGTCTGCCGGCGGCGGCGACGGTGGCGCGAGGGGGGGAGAGCTGGAGAAGGAAGGAGCTAGCTAGGGTTTGGGGGTCGCCCGGTGCCGCCCGAGAGCAGCACCGCTTCTTATGACCAGAGCTGGAAGTAATCCACCAAAAGCATAGGACTTCGGAGCAGCTGGCTGGTCAGATCTTGGAGGATTTTCATAACTAACACTTTCTTATGAATGAATAACATAAGTCAATATTTAGGGAAACTTATAGTTTCTACTGGTATTTTTGTAAGAACCTAGAGGTCCAATTGCTTAGCTGTTTTTTGTCCGGGCTATCGGTCCAAAGATGAAGTTGGGTATGCTTGGACATGCTGCGACCACTGACCAGAAGAAGCAAATATGAGCGAAATCAGCTCCCTTAGGGCGCGTTTGGTAGCCTGCAGCCAGTCGGGCCAGGCCCACTGGTTGCAGAACCAGGCCGTCTGTTTGTTCACCTGCAGCTAATTTTTTGACCGCACACTGCTTAGAGCAGTGCTCAGCCATGCCCAGTAGGAACGGCCGAATCGGCAGTTTCCCCAGGGCCAGGCCACACAAGTGCAAAAGCAAGAGCTCTAGATCCAACCTCGTTCGTGAGCTCCGCTTCCCCTCACTCTCCTTTGCCTCACCCACCCACCCGAGGCGAGGCCGTCGCTGTGACCATGCCGCCGGAAGCTCACCAACCCCGTGCTCGCTGGAAGCTCGTCCGCCACGTGGTCGCCGGCCCCGGCCACGCCCCGTGCTCGCCGGCCACGGCCACACCCCATCCCGCGCTCGCCCGCACGCACGCTCCATATCCGCTCTTTCGCGTCAGCCGCCGCTCCCCTGGCCAGCTGGCCGCTGTCGCCATCGTGGCCTCCCGCCGGCTCCTTATGATCAGCAGCCGCAAGGCCCACCACGGACGGCGGCGAGGGCGACGACGGGCAACACCCTCCAATCGACACGCGCATCGAGGAGACCAAGGAGGAGCTGCTCCGGCTCTACCTGAGCAATACGCCATCCCCTCGCCACGGCGGAGGTCGCGACCAAGCTCACGGGCGTGTTCCGGCGGTTCCAGGAGGCCAAGGCGCGGCAGTAGCACGAGTTCGCCGGAGAGCCGTTCGCCGGGGAGCTGTTCGACACGGAGGCGTATGAGGCGGACTCTGGCGTCGCCAAGCACTCCTTCTCGGGGGCACCTATACCGGGGCCTGCCACTCCGGGGACATCTTCGTGGAGGATTGCCATCCTCCTGGCTCCGGGGACTCGTGGCGGTGATTCGACATGGCCGGCGGCCATGGATGAATCTTGGAGCACCTTTTTTTTCAGAGATGTGGATGAGTGTGCCTTGGAGGAGCCGGGCAGCTCGGACGGCAAGCAGCAGCAGGGGTGGTGGCCGAAGCCGCCGAAGTAGCAGCAGCGCTGGCGCGCGAGCGGCACCGGCATGGGCAGCGCCAAGTCCTCCATGGAGGGGCGCTCGTTGTACGAGGCCATGCCGGGGGTGTCGCAGGAGACCTTCGTCGTCTCCGACGCCACGCAGCCCGACATCCCCATTGTCACAGACCCTCCGGCTACATCGAGTCACCAAGCAAGAAGAGCTCATGAGAAGACAACCAGAAGTTGCGGCACACCTGAGCAGCGTGACGAGCTGAGAAGATCCAAGAGAGAGAAGAAGAGAACCGCTCGATTATCTGGACCTGAATGGACGGCTTGATGATCTCCGACCCCGACCAATGAAGAGTGGACAAGTGGCTATGGGACCCACTTGGTTTGGTGAAGACGTTATCTAATCCTGCGTGCTATCAGTGTGAGTTGCTTTGGAAGCCACGAAACTGAAGAACTCTGAACTCGTCCCCCTGTTCTTCTCCTCCCAGTCCCCTGCTTCTCTTCTTCCTCAAACTTTCCTTGTAATTGCTGGAACTTCGAAGGTGTATCTGGGAGTAAATCGTGGTTGAGTACCTTGTGTATCGTTGATGTGATCTAGGTACGTATCATTTGGCATCAGAGCTAGCAGTCTTCCGCACCAAATTTTCGCATCGCCGAGTTTGAGATCTAGATCCTTCGGGTCCTCACCGTTCTTGGCGTGGATCTTCGAGATCCACACAAAGCTTTGCTTGCGAACGCCCACGGTGGGTTGATTTCTTCTCGGTTGATCGATTTCGGGGTCGCTTGACACTTGTTCGACAGTTTGCTCAAGCCAACCTGGGGACAGAGAAGGCCCATACGAGGTGAGATACGTCCGGTCGGATCGACAAAATGGAGGACAAGATCGATGCACTGATGAAGCTGCTCGAGGGATCCGAGGCCCGCATGTCGAAGGAGATGCAGGCCATCAAGGTCACCGTCGACGGCATCAAGCCGGAGATGTCGTCTCTACAGGATACTCTCTCGGCCATGAAGCCGGAGATGGAGGAAATCAGGGCCAACTTCGAGTCATGGAAACCGGAGATGGAATCGAAGGTGGGCGACTTGGGGCAGGCAGTCACCGAGCTGCGCCGCCAGGTTGATCACATCGCAAAAGGAGTGGGAGCGGGAGCGCTGGGGAAACCCCCTTCAGCAGCCCCTCCACCGGCGAGCGCATCTTCGTCGGGCGCGCTTCCAGGTGCACACTCTGGGCCAATGGGCCTCCGCACCGAGCTCAACTCCGGGGGCGTGGTGACGGTGGATTCGGCTCCAGCGTCACCCACCCCGGTCACAGGTCAGACTCAATTGCTGTCTATTTTTCCGTTTGACCCTGGTGCGAGTAGTTCTATGGTGCCTAGCGGTGATCCTCCGCCCCAGTCGGAATTTCAGAGTGCAGAGGATAAGATGGGTTGTGTGTCTTGGAATGATCTTTGTGACATTATTAGCAAACATTTTGATAGAGGCCAGTAATAGTTGCTCTATAAACAGTCTTTCAAAATCCACCAAACTAGCACAGTGATTGAGTATGTGGAGCGTTTTGATAACCTCATGCATCACATGTTGGCGTATAGACCTGATCTGGATCCTATGTTCTTCACCACACGTTTCATAGATGGTCTTCAAAAAGATATTAAAGCAATTGTTCTTATTGAGCAACCGGAGGACTTGGAGACTGCTGTTTCTCTTGCCCTTTTGCAGGAAGAAATCGGTGAGGAAGGTGACCGGCAAATGAGTTACCAGAAGCACAATTCTTATTCACGCGTCAACTCTAATGCGTTCACTCCAATGACTGTTCCCTCGGCTGGAAGGCACAAAACTATCCAAGTTCAAGACGGCAAGAGAAGAGCTGAAGGCAACAGACCTGCAACAAGCTCCCATAAATTTACTGCGCTAAAGAATTATCGAAGAGCAATGGGCTTATGCTTTTGTTGCGGCGAAAAATACAGTCCTAAACATAAGTGTGCATCAACCGTGTAGTTACATGTGGTAGAAGAATTATGGAATATGCTGGATGGTTATGAAAGTCCAGATTCCTTCACTACAGCAGTTGAAGGAGAGACAGAACTGGAGCAGGATCTGTATGCTTTATTTCAGAAGGCGGTGGTGGGCACCGAAAGCACCACTTGCTTTCGCTTGCAAGATGTGATACAAGGTAGAGAGGTACTCATGCTGATTGACTCGGGATTATCAGGAAACTTCATCAGTTCAGATTTGGCTGTTAACCTGAAGGGTGTAACAAAAATGGCAAAGCCCATTCGAGTCAAGGTGGCAAATGGAGAAATCTTACAAGGATCTGATATAATCTCTGATTGTCAGTGGACTTGCCATGGAGCTCAGTTCACAACCAGCGTGAAGGTAATTCCATTGCAATGCTATGATGTTATTTTGGGGATCGAATGGCTCCAAACTCACAGCCCGATGGAAGTTGATTGGAATAGCAAGTGGATAATGGTGAAGCAAAATAATGCGCCTATCAAATTATTTGGAGTTAAAGCAGACACCTCACACTGCAGAAAAATTTCATGGTCAGAACTGCATGCTGTAGAGCAATCTGGATCAGTCCTCTATATTATGCAAGTAACTCCTGAGTCACCAAAGCATAAATCCCCTGTACCGCCAGAAGTCAGTATTCTCTTGCAAGTAACTGCTTTGATTTCAGCACCAGTGCTTGCATTACCAGATTTCTCCAAGAAATTCGTGGTCGAAACCGATGCCAGTGACAAAGGAATTGGAGCTGTATTACTTCAAAATGATCGTCCGCTGGCTTTCTTAAGCAAGGCTCTTGGCCCAAAGCAGCAAGCTCTTTCCACTTACGAAAAAGAGTGTCTAGCCATCCTTTTAGCAGTGGAGAAATGGTGGCCATATCTTCAACATGCAGTGTTCCTTATAAAAACGGACCAACGAAGCTTGGTGAACCTGACAGAACAACGTCTTACTACCCCTTGGCAATACAAAGCACTCACCAAGTTGTTGGGCTTGCAATTTAAAATCATGTACAAGAAAGGGTTAGACAACCGGGTTGCTGACGCTCTGTCCAGAAATCCAAACCTAAACTCTGATGGTTTAATGACTATAGTTGAGTGCAAACCAATTTGGTTGGATGCAGTGGTGTCAGGATACACAAAGGACAAGCAAAAAACCTTATTACTCCAAAAGCTAGCTGTGTGCAAGGAATTTGAGCATTTCACACTAAAGGATGCAATAATTCGATACAAGAATAGGGTGTGGATTGGTAATAACACAAAGCTGCAGTCTCAAATTACTCAGGCACTGCACGATGGTGCTATGGGTGGACATTCATGTGCAATTCCTCAACTGGAAGAGTGGTTGAAGGAAAGAGATACAATGACCAAGCTGCTGCAACACCATCTAGAGAGAGTGCAACATCGAATGAAATCCCAGGCGGATAAGGGGAGAACTGATAGATCTTTTGAAGTTGGGGACAAAGTCTTTCTCAAATTACCTTATCTGCAATCCTCGGTAGCATTCAGAGCTAACCACAAACTGGCGTTCAAATTCTATGGCCCTTTTGAAGTGGAACAGAAGATCGGTGCTCTAGCCTACAAACTGAAAATGCCGCCATCGAGCATGATCCACCCTGTCATCCATGTGTCTCAGCTAAAGAAGTTTGTGCCTGCTAATCGAGTGGAGGCAACATCTTTGCCAGAGGAACCGCCTGAATTTCAACAACTCGAGACAATCCTTGCTCGACGCTCACGAGTGCTGGGGTCTTCACCAATCAAAGAAGCTCTGGTGCGCTGGACAGGTATGTCTGACTCGTTGGCCACTTGGGAAAATGTGCAGGAACTTTGGCAACGCTTCCCGGACGCACCTGCTTGGGGACAAGCAGGTTTTCAAGAAGAGGGGAATGTCACAGACCCTCCGGCTACATCGAGTCACCAAGCAAGAAGAGCTCATGAGAAGACAACCAGAAGTTGCGGCACACCTGAGCACCGTGACGAGCTGAGAAGATCCAAGAGAGAGAAGAAGAGAACCGCTCGATTATCTGGACCTGAATGGACAGCTTGATGATCTCCGACCCCGACCAATGAAGAGTGGACAAGTGGCTGTGGGACCCACTTAGTTTGGTGAAGACGTTATCTAATCCTGCGTGCCATCAGTGTGAGTTGCTTTGGAAGCCACGAAACTGAAGAACTCTGAACTCGTCCCCCTGTTCTTCTCCTCCCAGTCCCCTGCTTCTCTTCTTCCTCAAACTTTCCTTGTAATTGCTGGAACTTCGAAGGTGTATCTGGGAGTAAATCGTGGTTGAGTACCTTGTGTATCGTTGATGTGATCTAGGTACGTATCACCCATCATCTACGCCAGCGCCAGGTTCTACACCATGACCGGCTACTCCGTGAAGTAGATCATCGGACGCAATTGGTACGTCATCGTACGTCCTCTCCTTGATTTTGGGTGTGATGCATTGTTTGAGGAGGAGCTCTGCTCTGTGTTTAGCCGGTTTCTTCGGGGCTCGGAGACGGACCAGAACGAGGTGTCCAAGATCAGGGATGTCGTCAAGGCCGGCAAGCGCGGGGCGTGGCCGGGGCCAGCCGGGCCAGGCACACGAGCAAGTAGACACTGCTTGCGATGCACGGTACAAGTTCTCCGCCGCTCACGGCCTCACGGTGTTGTCCGTCGCAGTCCATGTCGCCGGGGTTCGAGGCCTTCCGCACCAGCGTCGCCGCCGGCTCCCGCCCGAGCTCGATGTAAGTGTCGTAGTTGGTTTTGATGGACCGGTGGATTGTTGTCGTCGTCGTCGAGCTATGTCGTCGCCGTGCAGCTCCGCTGGTGCCATGCCATGTTGTCACCATCCAGCTCCGCCGCCGACATGCCATCATGGGTGAACTGTTCAAGGATGCTGGTGGGTGGTAATTTCACCCATATGAAAGTAGGTGAGGCTAAGCAAAATTTTGCATCCAACCAAACAAAGAGGAGTTAGTTGCCCAGCCGATGCGATGCGGGCAATCAAACAAACCACACAACACCGCTCAAAGTCTGTATGTACTCAGCATGGCCCTTAAGAGTATGCCCCGGTGAGATGGAAAATTGATGCAAGCTACCAATCGCACCCTTAGTTGGTTTGTTGATGACATCAGGGGTGACGGACTTCTGCTCGTTGGATCGGACTGCTTGTTTCGGTGGTCATCGTGACTGAGCTGATCCTGATCGCAATGGAAATCTATTATATACTAAAAGCAAAATGAGTTAGCTAATAGAGCCACCACGTTGAGCCACATCACCCAAATTATTCTGATAGTTGGATCCAAATCTTATTGCTAGGATTTTAAATCACAACCGTACGTTCAACAAACCTGATTCCTTAAAAAAAAGAAAAAAACTGACCGGACAGATTAAAAAGGAAAACAGGGACTTACGTCCAACAAACCTTTCTAAAAAAACTGATCGGACTGTTTAAAAGGAAAAACACGTACAATAATTAGCTTATTTCAGCGTATCCTATCGTGTCAACAAGTGATTCTTTCTCTTCCTTTTTCCTTCAAAATAAAGAATGATCCATAAATAAAACAAGCTATGCCTATTTAAAAATAGGAAACTACGTACCCTAGCTAGCACGTAGTGACAAATATGTACTCAGAAAGCAAGCGAAGTGCCTGTACAAACTGTCGCCGTGCGTGCTCCGCTTTTGCATTGGCCCCGGTACTCGTGGCACGGCCGTAGCGAGCCACGCCGGGTACCAGAACCGACGCACGGATCCGATTTATTTTTTTATTGTCATTTATGTTTTTATATATTGTCATCACTAGCACTATATATATACGAAATTACTTTGGTGAACATGGGTATAAGCGCACCCGATATTAAAATAAATTAGTAATTCAGAAAATATTCAAAAAGTTCTAAAACTTTCAGTCGGCCAAAAATGATCAAATATTGTATCTATATAAAAATATTCGCAATTTAATTTTTATTTCACTCTGGGTCAAAGATTTACCAACAAAGACAATATATTCACCACGCTATATTAATCCTTATTTATCTTTTTTTTCTTATTTATATGAAAGTCTTTACCTGGCCAAACTTTTTGTACGAGTAGAAGACTTTGGAATTATCTGACATCTTTTGAATTCGGAATTATTTGACATTTTTGGATTTCTATAAAACACTGTGTGTATCAGGTGCTCTGGTATCGGAGACCAAACTATATATACACACATATACACTACATCATCTATTGACTACTTGAGTCGAGCAGTTTCGAGATTTACAAAGCTACCATTATTGGCTCATATTCAAATGTTATCTCTTTAATTCTACACATCTGTAGGAAACCTGAAGTTTTGATTGAAAAAATAAAAGACAAACCACCAGAACCATTAGTTCCATTGAGGATTGTATGATAAAGCATTGACTCATAGGAAAACACTAAGAAACATGTGCGGCAAAGGGATTCTAAAGTTAATTGGGCAGCTATTTTATAATCATCATAATTTTAACTATTCATATGACAAAAGAATGTCTATTGTAAAATCAAAATATGGTAGACAAGCACAATATTGTAGAGAAATATAGACATGCGAGAAGTTCGAATCAACATATCATCATAATTGTGTTTGAACAAATCAAAGTCAATAGATTTTCACAATTCTACTTAAGAAAGATCAAATAGATCATGATAGTTGTACCAACCAATAGATCTTCCTAAAGTGTATGAAATTTAGTAATATGACATAAAGTCATAACAATCGAAATATTTCATGAGCTTACTTCAACGCAATATGATTTTCCTATGGAGCGATTAAGTACACTTTTATTTAGTTTCTTTGGATTTTTAAATAAATTTAATAGGAGACATCATTGGAATTTATAAACATGTAGAAATCATTATGACCGATGATGATGCTAAAACAATGTTGTCCAAAACAAGTGGTCATGCTTCATAAACAATAAATAAAAGTGAGCGAGAGCATATAATTATTGGGTTTAAGAGTGGGTTTATCAAGGAAGAGCTACATTATTGAACAATATGGGGTTCCTGCAGGCAGCAATAATAACATGCTTGCTAGAGTTTGTAGTCCAATTAAAAAAATTATTTGTGGGGGTGGCGTGAAGTAAAATTGGTGACTGATTAAAAATGTTGAAACTATGTTACATGAAAATATGTGCGCAACAATACAAATATGTGTTAGTGAGATAGTACAATGAATAATGGGGGATTTCGAGAAGAAAGAAAAATATCTATCAAAATAGCACTAGCTACGGTTAATAGTAAATTACCTTATAGAATTGTGACACAATTTTTTTTTTAAATATCAATAACATCTACTCCCCCATAAATTAATAGATTCCATGCATGAGATATTTCATATACCATAATATTTACAAGAGTTATACATTTTTATGATTTCGATTTTTATCAATGAAACAACCAATTTAATTCATTGACATATTCAATACCCTTAAGCAATGCCCTCGCATTTCACCTTGCTAGTTAGAGATAAAAACGTTACGTCTCAATCATCATCGTGTTATATAACTGTGCAACTTGCATTCTAGTAATTGCCACACTCCACCGATCCCTCTCAGCAGTCTGCGCAGCCTGAAGCAATGGCCTCCACGATGGCGGCGGCGACGGCTCAGCATGTGGTCGCGTTGCCGTACCCGGGCCGCGGCCACATCAACCCGATGCTCGTCCTATGCCGCCAGCTCGTGGCCGCGGACGGAGCCCTCACCGTCACCGTCGTCGTCACGGAGGAGTGGCAGGCGCTGCTGGCCTCCGCCACGCTGCCGGACCGCGTCCGCCTCGCCACCATCCCCAACGTCATCCCATCCGAGCACGGCCGTGGCGCCGACCACGCCGTCTTCATCCAGGCCGTGGGTTACAAGATGGGGGAACCCGTCGAGCGGCTGCTCGATCGGCTGGATCCGAGGCCGGTGGCTGTCGTGGCCGATACCTACCTGACGTGGGCGGTGCCGGCCGGCGCGCGGCGCGGGATACCGGTGTGCTCGCTGTGGACTCAGCCGGCCACGTTCTTCCTGGCGCTCTACCACATCGATCAGTGGCCGACGGCGGATGGACGTTTCTCCCAAGAAGGTACGTAGTAGGTGGCTTATTTGACCATGCTCCGGTACCAGTAAGCATCAACTATGTTCTGCTAGTGCGTTTGCAAAATGCATCTCCAGTTCATCATTCAGAACTGATGTGTTGACAACTTGACATCCGTCCTCTGTAGAACTAAGCATCAAATCTTTGGAGGAATATGTCCCGGTCCCGGGCCTCTCATCGATAAGACTGGCCGATCTCAAGATCTTCCGCGCGTGGGAGATGCTATTCAAAGTTTCAGCGGAGGTGTTTGCCAACGTGCGCAAAGCGCAGTGTGTTTTGTTCACCTCCTTCTACGAGCTTGAGACCAGTGCCATCAACACGATAGCAGAGTCACTTCCATGCCCCGTGTACCCGATCGGCCCTTCGATCCCACAATCGCCGCTCGAGGGAGACAGCAAGATCCGCGAGGAGGAGCACCGTGAATGGCTGGACGCCCAGCCAGAGAACTCCGTAGTGTACGTCTCGTTCGGCAGCTTCATCTCCATGCCGCACTCGCAGTTCGAAGAGATCGCAATGGGCCTGCGCGACAGCGGAGTCAGGTTCTTCTGGGTGGCCCGGGACAAGGCCGCCGACGTGCGGCAGATATGCGGCGGCGACAAGGGGTTGGCGGTGCCGTGGTGCGAACAGCAGAGGGTGTTGTGCCACCCCTCCGTCGGCGGCTTCCTCAGCCACTGCGGGTGGAACTCGGTGCTGGAGGTCGTGTACGCCGGCGTGCCATTGCTCGCCTTCCCTGTCGCGTGGGATCAGCTGGTGAATACCCGGTTGATCGCCGACGAATGGAAGGTCGGGCTCGACCTCGGGAGCAGAGAGGTGAGGATGGCGTCGTGAGCAGGGCCGCGATCGCTGCTGCCGTGAGGGAGCTCATGGATTTCGACAGTGGTGTCGGCCAAGAAATGAGAAGGAGAGCCGCCGTACTGCGCGAGGATGCCCGTTGCGCGGTCAACGAAGACGGCTCGTCGCATCGTTCTTTGAGCCGTCTCGTGCAAGATCTCGTGGAGGGGAAACTGGATGTAACGGAAACTTCCCACCAGTGATATTTCATCATTTTGTCAAGTGAGTGGCAAGAAAAATAAGTTTTGGCACTACTAGTGTATTTGAATGTCCTAATTGGATTATTCCGGATCCCGCAAAATCCCACTAATTTGTTTACTAAGCTAGTGAATTGAATATTATCAACATATCCGACAAATCGCCTCATTTTTATGTTGATTAAAAAACTCCACAATATTGGAAAGAAAAGGTGTCTGTAAATGATCTGAAAAGATGTGATAAAGAATGGTTTAACCAATTCCCTTTCAAGCTCCAATCCTCCTAGTAGGATGAAATTACGAGCAGTGCTAATTAATGAGCTGAGTTTGTAAGTGCGGTTTTCTGAGTTCTAACAACAGTGAGAGCGCAACTTCCAACAAAAAATGGATAGGTGTGTAATTTGTACTGTGATGTTCTCTCCATTCTGATGTACAAAGCCTGTGTGTTTTCTCAAATCTTTATTGTGTGTACAAAATCGATATAATGGATTCGTATCTGAGATGAGTTGTACAAGGAGTGACTTTCACATAACCACAATTTCAAGAAAACATTATGTTGGATTTTTGCGAATGGGTTGTAGGCACATAATCTATTTAAATTAGTGGAAATCTAAAAGGTCAATTAATGCATGGTAAAAGGTACATTTGTTACATTATGTACTTTTAGAATGTGGTAGTGAACTAGCGACTAAATAGCTTGTTGTAAAGGTTTTGAACCGATATCACAAATCTGTACAATTTACAGTCTAAATAAAACTTAGTGTTTATAAGGTGGCGCAGTGAGCTGGAAATAGTTCCATGCTGGATTTGGATGACCTCTAAAGTTTGAAATTGTGACATATTTTGTAACGAAGATTGAGTATATTGCTGTTTCCAAAGCAACAAAGCCAGATATTTGGATCAAAAGGGTTCCTAACTGAGCTTAAAACTTTACTGAAAGACAATTGTTGGTCTAGATCAAGGTGTTGAGACCCCTCCATAAATATGGAAAACAAAATAGAAAACAAATTCTACCTCATTATTAATGGGTAGAATGTGGAAACATATGCAAAATACACTCTGATCCGATGACAAAAGCCACTTGGTCTAGATCAAGGTGTTGAGACCCCTCCATAATATGGAAAACAAAATAGAAAACAAATTCTAACTCATTATTAATGGGTAGAATGTGGAAACATATGCAAAATACACTCGGATCCGATGACAAAAGCCACTGCCACGAGCAAAACATGAGAAACACTGGAATGCAATTGGTGTTGGATACTTATGTAAACTAAATTGTTGACTCTATTATAAGTGGAAGACTGACGGAGATGCCATAGAGATAATAATAAATGTTATTATTTATATCTAACTTCGTAATTAATTTTATTTCTATGTCATAAACTCTACCTGTCTTGAATGTGAGATCCAGAAAAACTCATATGCAACTTTGTAAGTATTATCATAAGAAGTGTTAACATATGCACAAAGTGAATACCTACGCATGGCTGAGTCCACATGCATCAAGATCATGTCCATGTTTTGCAAGGCGGTGGTAGCAGTATTTGGACCAATCTATTTCAGAGCGCCAAACAAAGCTGAAACAACTTGGATCTTTGCACATAACACAAGAGAATTAATTGGGGGTGCATGGAAGCATCGATCACATACATTGGCAATGAAAGAATTGCCCATTCATTCAGAAATGGTTGTACAAAAGATCATGTTGGAGAGTGCATCGTGCTTGAACCTGTGGCATACTATGAAATGTGGATCTGGCACGCTTTTTTGGTATGGCGGAATATCACAATGCCATCAATTGATGCAATGTTCTCCGGCGTTCGCAGGACTTGTTGTAAGTCACTCTGCTATACAACTATGAGATCATCGGCCACCAATACGACAAGGGGTGCTGACTAGCAGATGGCATTTAACGAAAATGGTCGACATTTGTGGAGACAATCGCCAATGTTATAGGTCAAAAAAATCTTGGGTTGATTCAAAAAAGTGTGCTAGGAAGGATAACAAGCCGGAATTTTGTGTGCTCGGAATTCGTTTTGCTTTTATCCGGTACCGTACTCTTTCGAAAGAGAAGATGTGGGAGGTCGTGGATCATTGTTTTATCACGTGCAACATGATCATGAAGAGTAAGTGCGATGTCCTAGTGATTGATTATCAACCGTATGAGTCGCATGGCCCTCTTGCCAAGATTGATCCTGTGGTTCTGACCTAGTTTGTCAATTTCCTCTGCATGCATCCGAAAATCCATGATGAAAGGAATTCATAACCAACCGCAAAATGATCTAGTTAAATATTTGACGCGTAAAGGAGTTTGAGATTGACAATTGATCTAGTTGAACTTATCGGGTTGCATTTAATCTAAATTGTTGTATGAAGTATTTTATTTCTAAGCTTCAATTATTGTGAAAATAATTTATGTGTTTAAAACTAAAGTATGATTGTGTTTTTTAGCCATGTTATACCTTTTTTGCTGGAAACTATGTTATACTTGTGATAGAAATGGGAGAAACAGCTATTGGGAAGGCCTGTTGGGGGATGCTGTTAGAGGCAGTTGCTCTTAATAAAACGGCAATATGTGCCGACGCTTCCAATAAATGACTGCACGTGCACTGTTTTCGGACTATCGTTTATTGATGACATCTGGGCTGACGGAACATCTGCTCGTTTTTTATCTTGACTGACATAATTAGCGTGAGGATGTATTTTTATATGTGGGCGAATCAGGTGTCTTGATTTTCTAGTAGTATAATAATAGCTTCATTTCGTTCAAAGAAAAAAAATGCTTCATCTGTACTATCGCTTTGTTGAAGGCTTCTGCTTCGGTACCACCCGTCCCAAAACTCACATAATTTATTGAAGTAATAGCCACACTCCACAGTCACTGAAGCTGCGTCCACCCATCCCTCTCCACAGTCTCAAAAATGGCCAGCTCCAAGACGCCGGCGGTGGCTCGGCACGTGGTCGCGTTGCCGTACCCGGGCCGCGGCCACATCAACCCGATGCTCGTCCTGTGCCGCCAGCTCGTGGCCGCGGACGGCGCCCTCTCCGTCACGGTCGTCGTCACGGAGGAGTGGCATGCGCTGCTGGCCTCCACGACGCTGCCGGAACGCATACGTCATGCCACCATCCCCAACGTCACCCCCTCCGAACGCGGCCGTGGTGCCGACCACGCCGGCTTCGTCGAGGCCGTGCGCGACAAGATGGGGGAACCCGTTGAGCGGCTGCTCGATCGGCTGGAGCCGCGGCCGGATGCTCTCGTGGCCGATACCTTCCTGACGTGGGCGGTGCCGGCCAGCGTGCAACGCGGAATACCGGTGTGCTCGCTGTGGACACAGCCGGCCACATACTTCTTGGCGCTCTACCACTTGGACCAGTGGCCACCGGAGGATGGACGTGACTCCCAAGAAGGTAAAAAGCTAATTATTTGACCATGATCCAGTATCAATGGGAACGAACAAGTATCTATGCTTCTGCTAGTGTGTTTGCAAAATGCATCTCAAATTCGTCGTTCAGCTAATCGCATATACGGAGTAGGAGTATATAACTACTAACGTGTTTACTTCCATGCTCGATCTGCAGAAGTAAGCACCAGGTCTTTGGAGGAATACGTCCCGATCCCGTGCCTCTCATCGGTACGGCTGTCCGATCTCAAGATCATCCGCGCCTGGGAGCGACGGCGACCACTGGAAATAGCGGCGGAGATGTTCGCCGAGATAAGCAAAGTGCAGTGTGTCCTCTTCACCTCCTTCCACGAGCTCGAGCCCAGCGCCTTCAACACAATAGCAGAGTCGCTTCCATGTCCAGTGTACCCAATCGGCCCGTCGATCCCACAACTGTCACTCAACGACGGAGACGGCAAGATCCACGAGGAGGAGCAGCGTGAGTGCTGGATGCACAGCCGGAGAGCTCAGTGTTGTACGTCTCGTTCGGCAGCTACCTCCTCATGCCGCCCTCGCAGTTCGAAGAGATCGCCATGGCTCTGCGTGACAGCGGGGTCAGCTTCTTCTGGGTGGCCCGGGACAAGGCCGCCGGCCTGCGGGAAAGGTGCGGCGACAGGGGGTTGACGGTGCCTTTTTGCGAGCAGCAGAGGGTGCTGTGCCACCCCTCCGTCGGTGGCTTCCTCAGCCACTGCGGGTGGAACTCGGTGTTGGAGGCCGTGTACGCCGGGGCGCCATTGCTCGCCTTCCCTCTGTCCTGGGATCAGCTGGTGAATACCCGGCTAATCGCCGACGAATGGAAGGTCGGGCTCGACCTCAGGGAGCAAAGAGGTGAGGATGGCAGCGTGAGCAGGGCCGCGATCGCTGATGCCGTGAGGAAGCTGATGCATTTTGACAGTGATGTTGGCCAAGAAATGAGGAGGAGAGCCGCCGGACTGCGCGAGGATGCCCGTTGCGCGCTCCAGGAAGGCGGCTCCTCGCATCGTTCTTTGAGTGGTTTCTTGCAAGATCTCGTGGAGGGTAAACTGGATGTAACGGAAACTTCCCAGTGATATTTCATCATTTAGTCCAGTGAGTGGCAAGAAAAATAATTTAGTTATCCCTTCTTTACTTCTATATAAAGTGTATTTGAAGTGTATCAGTGGGATTGGAAGGGATTATTCTGTATCCTGAAAAATACACAATAATTCGTTTACTAAGTTTTGAATGGGATAAGTCCAAGATATCTCCTAAAACGCCTAAAACCGCTCCACATATACTGATATATGGAATGAAATAGTATTCACAACGAATTTGAAAAGATTGGGTGAACCAAATGGTTTAACCAAATCCATCTAATCTCTAATAATCCTCTTGGGATGAAATTACGGCCTTATGGGTCAGTGTCTAAATAAAGAGCCGAGTTTGTAACTGCATGCGGCTTTTCTGACTTCTCAAATCATTGAGAAATTTTCCAATAAACTACCTTGCGTGCCGGTAAATGCTAAGAAATTGTGATCATTTGAGGCTAAAAACTATATAGATATGTAATTTGTAGTGTGACGATCCCCTCATTGAGAAATACAAGGGCCACTTGTTTTTTCAAATATTTACTATGTGATACAAAATCGATATAATGGATTCGTATTTGGCAATAAGCTGTATAAAGAGTGAAATTCATATAATCAGATTTCCAAGAGAACATTATCTTCAATTTTGCTAATGGGCTATAGGCACATAAGCCAATTAAATTCCTGAAAATCTCACAAGATCCATTCATGTATGGTAAAAGGTGGGACTTTTAACATAGTTGAATCTCATTAGGGCATGTACAATGCTAGAGAAGACACGCCTTCTCTAAACCGTCCACATCATGTAGAGAAGGCAAAATTCTAAGTTGTACAATGCGTTATATCTTACAATTAATGATAAATAATTATATTTTAATACTAAATCGTAGTTCTAAGGGAAGACAAATGGTACAATGGCGAAATTAGTATTCTCTTATTTCATAAGAGATCATCTCTTAGTTAAGGGAAGGCAACCTCATTTTTTTTCATTCTCTCTTCACCAACTAGACAATTATCCTACGTGTCAACGACAATAGAAGGCTGACGTCAACCCTATTATACATGCTCTTATATATGATCGTCATCTGCCACTTACTAAGGCATGAAAGAGGAGTGACTCACGTGCTCCTCCTCCGTCATCCTCGCCACGCCTCACCAGAACACAAGCATGGCAATCACAAGATAAGTTTCATAGACAATCACAAGATAAGTTTCATATTTGAGGAAGTTTCTCTTTTTACGCTAGTAACGACATCAACTTATGCTCACCAAAATCTTAAAAAAAACTTATGCTCACCGATTTTTGTTGGTATTCTGCAAAATTTTATTTCGTTTGGGTATTTCCTTTTCGTTTCAATTTTAAAATCCGTAACTTATGTCTCCCTTCTTAACCCTAGTTATTGTGGAACGAGGAGAGTGAAATGGAAAACCTTGGGTTAACTCTAGACTAGAGAGATATGGCAAAATCGACAAGTCTAACATTTTAGCAAATTTGGAACAAAATTAACCTCTAGCCGAAAGTTTAGTCAGATCTTTTCCTTTTTTGCAAACGTATTTTCTGCTCAAACTTCTTGTAAAGCTCATTTTATGCTGAAGTTTGTAAAGAATCTGTTGAATTTGGCCACGAGAGTCGAAGCAGTACACGCTTTGCTCAACATCCCGCTGCGCGGCCGCGCGACAGCAGCCACACACACTCGAAACGGGATGGCCGCCGTCGCGGACGAGCCGCGCCGCCGCTGCCACGTCGTGGCGGTGCCGTTCCCCGGCCGGGGCCACGTCAACGCGATGATGAACCTGTCCCGCCTCCTCGCCGCGCGCGGCGCCGAGGTCACCTTCGTCGTCACCGAGGAGTGGCTGGACCTCATCCTCTCCTCCGCCTCCTCCGCCGCCGCGCCGCACCCGGCCGGCGTCCGCCTGCGCACCATCCCCAACGTCATCCCCTCCGAGCACGGCCGCGCCGCCGACCACGCGGGCTTCCTCGACGCCGTCGCCACCGAGATGGAGGCGCCCTTCGAGCGCCTGCTCGACCGCCTCGAGTCGGAGGGCCCGCCGGTCGCCGCGCTCGTGGCCGACTCCTACGTGTCGTGGGTCGTGGGCGTCGGCAACCGGAGAGGCGTCCCGGTCTGCTCGCTCTTCCCCATGTCCGCCTCCTTCTTCGCCGCCTACTACCACTTCGACCGCCTCACGCCTTGCCTTGCCGACGAGCACGCCCGGCAGACGGTGCCACTGCCACAGCAGGTCAGGTTCCTCTTCCAAATTACAGTACGTGCTGCTTCCAAGCTTTTCTGGTAGGCTCCTGATTGATGAACCACCAACATTTTCCTCAATTTGGTAGTTATTGTATCAATCAAATGCTGGGTTTGGATCTATCACCACCTGATCTACTGTTTACTTATTCAGATAAACTATGGATATGTGATAACTCTGCCCAAAAAATACAAGTTTTATTGATTCAAGTTTACACAGGTTACGTCTTAACTTTTTATTGATTATGTGTCATGTTTATATGCACATCCCAAAGCTTTCAGACTCATGTGCAAAGATCCGACTAGTGTGGTCAATAAAGCATTGGTTAACATGAACAATGACCTGTTAATCACATGTAACTCTGCAAATATACATATTTTGTAGTTCTTACTAAATGCTATTACTTCTCCTTTAGTTCATCGTGCATGTTATTACTGGCAGCATGCACCAAATTCATTGTCTAATTGCTGTTTGTAGGCTGCACCCTCAAGTAGTTGCAGGAAACAAACATTTATTTTTCATATATATAAATCAAATAGCCAAAACTGAACATAGGTGCTCAATTGGTCAAATCAGTAAGCAGAAATAGCTAATTTCTTGTTCAGCTTTCCCCGGCCAATATTACTCTAACGTCCAACACTCCAAAAATCAGATCACATACACATATATGTGTGGTTGTAACTGTATCACCACAGTACAGTACCACATGGTTTTTATTCCTGACCCTTTTCTTCTACAATCATTGAAGTAGATGAAACGCACTCAATTAATAGTTCAAAAAAAATGCACTCAATCATCTACATGGCACCTTGCAAACATTGCTCACCCATCTTTCCTTTGCCTGCAGAAAAAACTGAGGATAGACTTGAGCAGTGTGTACCAGGCCTGGCTAGTTCAATAACCTTATCTGATCTCAAGCCTTTAATTCACAACGAGAGAACAGTAAAGCATATCCTCGCAGCTGTCTCTAGCATCAGGAGCGCGCAATGCCTCCTATTCACCACTATGTACGAGCTTGAGGCCGGTGTCATCGACTCCCTAAGATCAGCACTCTCCTGTCCTGTTCTCCCGATCGGGCCCTGTGTTGCCTACATGACAATTGAAGACCAGCACTCCAAGTCTGATGGAGAGCTTACCAGTTCAGGAGACTGCTTCACCTGGTTGGACTGCCAACCTGTGAACTCGGTGCTCTACGTCTCCCTTGGCAGCTTTCTCTCCGTGTCAGCCTCTCAGCTTGATGAGATCGCGTTCGGACTTGCAGCAAGCGAGGTCAGATTCTTATGGATCCTTCGTGAACAATCTACTCGAGTGCGAGAACTTGTCGGCGGCACTAGTAGGGGGATGATATTGACATGGTGTGACCAGCTGAAGGTCTTGTGCCATCCTTCAGTTGGGGGTTTCCTGACACATTGTGGGATGAACTCGACACTTGAATCTGTCTTCGCTGGTGTACCTATGCTCGCCCTACCACTGTTCTTTGATCAACCCATTGATAGCCGTCTAATTGTTAAAGAATGGAAGACTGGGCTGGAGCTGCGGGATTGGGCTGACAAGGATTGTCTGATGGAGAGCAAGGAGATTGCAAGAGCTGTTAAGAGGCTGATGACCAGTGATCAAGCTGATACAGAGGCAATAAGGAGACGTGCCCTTCAGTGGAAAGAGATTTCTGGCAGAGCAATACAAAAGGGTGGATCTTCATACAACAACCTCAGTTCATTGATGGAGATGGTATGCTCATCGCAATGTACTGAACACGATCAGCAACATTCCAAAACTAGTGCTTGAAATGTATCACGATTGTCACTGGTCCCTTGATTCAAATGTATCATTTTCATAAAAAACGACTGTGAAAATCAGTTGGCAGCTTCAGCTATTTTTGTTGGTAGTTTTGATGGGCTGTCCTCAGGTGTTCTTGCTGTCACATTTGCAGAGCATTCCTTAGATTTTATAGCTGGTTTTTTTGGCAGACTGCCTGGACAGTTTTCAATTCCTAACCAGCGCCATTGTGATAGTTATGAAGGTTCCAAAATATTGATAGCAAAACATAAATCTGCAAACCTTTCATCATTCCAGCTAAGACTAGAATCGTTTACTCTTCAAACTACAGTTATGATAAGCTGAGTCTACCTGGGCAGTCTTCCATTCCTAACCAGCGCCATTGTGATAGTAATGAAGGTTCCAAAATATTGAGAGCAAAACATAAATCTGCAAACCTTTCATCATTCCAGCTAAAACTAGAATCTTTTACTCTTCAAACTACAGCTATGATAAGCCGAGTCTGACTGCTAGTGCAATGTGACAAACCCATGTCAAAATATATGAAACAGCAGTGTGCAAAAATATGTTTCAAATTATGAATCATGTAATATTCCCAAATGATAAAACCTACCTGTAAACTTCATTCAGAAGCAAGTTTTAAATATCACTACCCAGATTATGATCATTCATGTGTGTTTGAACTGTCGCATACAGGTGTCATGGACCAACGAAATCACAGAAATCATCAAAAGTCGGATAATATTGAAACTGCCGATTCAACATCAAATCAGGAGTTCATGCTTATTCAGAACCCATAAAATTCAGAAGGCACATAACCAAGACGAAGGTGACTGCCGAGAATTCAGAAGGACAGATAGACATCTTTGAGAGCATGCTAATTCAGAAGGTGACTGCCGAGAATTCAGAAGGACAGATAGACATCTTTGAGAGCATGCTAATTCAGTACCCATAAAATTCAGAAGGCACATATATATACACCAAGACTGCCAAGAATTCAGAAGGACAGATAGACATCAAACTTTGGGAGTTCATGCTTATTCAGAAGTCAGAACCAGTAAAATTCAGAAGACATATATATACACCAAGACTAAGGTGTATTTTATCACACAAGCAGGGCAGGGCCTGCACTCGGAATCCTAGTAGAAGGCACATATATATACACCAAGACTGCCAAGAATTCAGAAGGACAGATAGACATCAAACTTTGGGAGTTCATGCTTATTCAGAAGTCAGAACCAGTAAAATTCAGAAGACATATATATACACCAAGACTAAGGTGTATTTTATCACACAAGCAGGGCAGGGCCTGCACTCGGAATCCTAGTAATAGTAATCAGAAGTCAGATAATATCCTGACTTGTGACCAAACAGCGTAGCTACTGTCTCGAAGTTTTCAAACACTTCTTGCACTATAAAAGCAAGAAAATAACCCACACGGCTAAATGTCACTGAAGCAAACGCAAACATATCCTAGAAATCCACATCTATTTGCAGATTTCGAGTGCAGGTGGGCGCAGGGCGACTCCTCCCAGCTTCTCGCTGGAATACTTCTTGTACACCACTTTCAACTTGTTCTCAGGAGCAGTAGAGTGTGAGGTAACCAGAATCTTGGCACAATCCCTGGAATCACCACAGAAAAGATTAGTCGGTACCCCTGAACTAAAGTAGCATATAGCAAAGAGAGAATTCAGTAAAGTCAGAAGGTGCTTACATTAGCTGAGTTTCAGTGAAGCCCGTATGGTGCTTGAGGGTGTCGGTCCAAAGAGGTGCCTTCTTGAGGGTGAGCCTGGCTGCATAGACAGCAGCAGCAGCAACCATGGAGGGCTTGGACAGCACCAGCGAGTACTGCATAAGCGCAAGCTCAGCAAAGAAGAACACCATGTTCTCCATCTGCATTCAGTCAACAAGAGAAACTTCTTCAGCACACAAACTCACATACTGGTGTAATTCTATCTTACTGTGCAAATACATCTGATTTTACTTATGGTGTAGGGTGTATTCAATCTTTACCTCCTTATCATTGTTTGAATCAGAGGAAGACGCTGCCTTTGCAAAGCGCACGAGGAAGACGTATGGTGTAGGAACGGTCAGGTTCCACTGAAGCCTGTTCAGAATGGCCTTCTCCATCTTCAGTATCTGCTCCCTAGTGTAGGCACTGTCTGATATCAAGATGAAATCGTTCACCTGCAAAAGTTTGCAATTTGATCAGAACATACGCTCTGGACACTTGAAAGTGCAATTGAATCGAGTTTATTCAGTCTTCTACCTCAGGAGCCCAGATCTCCTCATACTTGCAGGCGATCAGCAGGGCTGAGACGCCTACAAGCTGCAGCTCCCTCCGAAGCACGGGCTGCATCGAGAGGTATCGGTCTATGATGTACACAGTAAGGTACAGGGACTCCGGCATGAGATCGAACTTCTGGTGTACTTCGATGATCCAGTCAGCCAGGATGCCCCGCATCTTGGAGTTGATCTCCACCTGGGAGTCGATGTAGTCGCAGGGCCGACTCTCATTCTGCAACAAGACAGACCACACCGTCAGAGAAGCAGATTGCAAGGCTTGCAGCCACTGACTAAAGAGTGTCAATCATGCAGTTACCTCGGCAACTTTGTAGAACTTGTAGATATCTTCAATATAATCCACCACAGCTAGCTGATTGTCACCATCTAGCTTGTCTATGTCCTGAATCACTTCCCTAGCCGCGTACTGGCAATTGCAATGGCAGCTCAATCAGACTGACCGCACAGGTATATGGTGCTCGAACACCCATGTCTAGAATTGAAAAAAGAAGTGATTTGATGACAGATGACGCACCTTGGAGCGTGCTGAGAGCACAGAAGTGAGGGTATTAATCGCCTTCTTCCTCGAGCACTTGCGGACGGAGCTGACGCTGCCCTCCCTGGACTTGCTCAGGTCGGAGTCTGAGCTGCTGATCTCGATGACGTGCTCTGGGGGAGGAACGGCGGGCTTGACTCTGGGCAGCCTCGCCGGATTCTGTAGCAGCAAAGGGCAGACTGATTAGCATGAGACCAGATTAGCACTTCAAATAGAGCAGGAACGGAGCAGGAGCTACCTTGGCTTTCTCCTGCGCTTTCTTGATTAGCTGAGCTCCAAAGTTCCTCGTCACGGGGCGGTGAGCATTGACCGGCTCCTGGAGCTGCTGCTTTCTGTTTGTTTACAAAAACGAGTGAGTGGAAATTCCATAGAAGAAGGGGAAATTCCGTAGAAAGAAGGGGAAATCACAGGGGAGATCAGCGTTCCGTTTCTTGCTTACCCTTCTGCCACGCGGTGAGCATTGCCGATGTTTCCGATGTCGCGGAGGACGCCCCGCCGGGGCTTGGTCTCGGGTCTACCCGCCATGGCGGCCTTCTGCTTTCCCGGAACGGGGACACCACCACCTAACACTGCACAAAACCACATCAAATCGACACCAAATCGAAATCTTTCTTCAGAACTTCTATCCGGAAGCTTCAGAGGAATTGTGAAGAAGAAACCCAAGCAAGAACTCGAAATTAGTAAATAAATCTAACAAGATCCAAGAAACCGGCCGGAACAAACGAAGAACCGCACAGGATCCAAGAATCCCAATCAGACATGGCCGGCCACGACGAACCCCAACCTCTACCCGAACAGGATTTCATCTCCTCCCCGAAGGAGCAAACCAAGGACGCACACCATTCCCCCAAAACCACATCAAATCGACACCAAATCGAAATCTTTCTTCAGAACTTCTATCCGGAAGCTTCAGAGGAATTGTGAAGAAGAAACCCAAGCAAGAACTCGAAATTAGTAAATAAATCTAACAAGATCCAAGAAACCGGCCGGAACAAACGAAGAACCGCACAGGATCCAAGAATCCCAATCAGACATGGCCGGCCACGACGAACCCCAACCTCTACCCGAACAGGATTTCATCTCCTCCCCGAAGGAGCAAACCAAGGACGCACACCATTCCCCCAAAGCAAGAACGTCCAGGAATTGCAAAGAACCACGGCAAAGAACAAGATCCGTCCGTCCGCTCACCTCGGTTCTGCTGCGGCTGCGGAGCGGCAGCGGCGTTGTGGGTGCGTGTGGCCATCCACGACGAACCCCAACCTCTACCCGAACAGGATTTCATCTCCTCCCCGAAGGAGCAAACCAAGGACGCACACCATTCCCCCAAAGCAAGAACGTCCAGGAATTGCAAAGAACCACGGCAAAGAACAAGATCCGTCCGTCCGCTCACCTCGGTTCTGCTGCGGCTGCGGAGCGGCAGCGGCGTTGTGGGTGCGTGTGGCCATCTCCTCGTCCTCGTCGCCCTGGCCGAAGATCCCGGAGAGCACGGTGGAGAAGGAGTGGAGACGCGCGACCCGCGACCCCTCTTCCCCGCCGGCGAGCGCAGCCACGGCTCCGGTGAGCTCTACAGCGTTCTTGGAGCTCTCCCGGCTCTTCTTGCCTCTCTCTCTGTGTTCTTGCCTTGGCTAATCGATGGCGTGATGGGCGGAATCAGCACTAGAGTTCTTGGAGGACGGGGGCTCTGGAGGAGGAGGAGAAGAGGAGAGATATAACAACGGGAGTGCGCAGGGCGGTGGGCCGGCGGCGTGGAGCGGGGAAGAGAGGAGGAGCGGCTCCAACGGTCGGGAGGGTTACGGATCTAACGGTCGGGAGCGGGGGATCGGACGGCTGAGATTGGGTGGGGTGAGGAGGAAGCTATTAGCCGTTGGGGGTTGCCTCCGAGCTGGAAAGGGTATGATCTTTTTTACACGTAAGATCCTTGATTAATTCCTGATTCAATGTCGTGAGTTGTTTCGTGCTATGCTGGAGTTGCATTTTTACATGGTAAGAAATTAATGGCTGCTGTTATTAGAATATTTTGAGCGAGAGATTTGAGATTTTCGTTGGCATATCGTTTCTTTCTTCTTTTTGTGTAACACATGGTGTAGGTTTCGAAGGCCACCACATGAATTTTGTAAAATTGTTGCAACAATATGAAAAACTCTAACTCTTTGCAAGAATATGAAAACTTGGGTTGAACTTCAGCTCTAGGTTCTACGCTGGTAAAATTCGTCACGTCCTTAGAGGCATTATCAGGGAGACTCGTAACGTCCCTAGAGGCATTGTCAGGGAGACTCGGTGCACAATCCATTCTTGCGCGCATGGTTCTTCGAGTGAAAACATCATATATGGTTTGATCAGCTCTAGGAAAGACAATGCCATTACATCCTTGGAGGCGTTGTCTTGAAGACCATATCTGGGAACGGAGGAGGGCATGTGGTGTATTGGGGTTGGCTTGCCTTAGGCTATTGGTAGCGGTTGTAGAGTGATAATTCATCATCGACGCGTTGCCATCAGACAAGGTGATTACATTTTCTCTAGGTGTTTGGAAAGGTCGAGGTATCCTACCTCCTATGTCGTAAGGACCTCTCTTTGGTGTCGGAGCTCTCGTGGTTCCCTTTACTAATGCAGCTCCATGCTTAATTGATTTACTCGCCCTTAGGACTTTTTTGTGTGATTTTCCTTCATTGAACCGTTCTTTGTATGTTTTTTTACTGAATTTCTCTTATAAAATCGGTCAATCAGAAACACCCTACCCTTTCGAGGTTCCCTCAAAATAATGTATGTCACGTTTTACCATATTCTTAAGAGCTACCAAATATGTGGGATTAGATGGGTTAGAGGTCGTTTCTCTTGATGGGTTTAATTTTGGTGCGCTTTTGTTTACCGCAACCAAATATGTGGGATTAGTATAGTTTGGGCAAGAGGTTGTTTCTCTTGATGGGGTTTCAAATTTGGTTTCGAGTTGTTTCGCGATCCATCTTGGAGTCTGGTTTCGTTTTGATGAAGGACATGGTAAAACCTCCATACCACTAATGAATTGGTTAAAATCGGCATAGACCCTAATAAATTAAATATCATATAACAATCTAAGGTGTATCACAAATTTAAAACCCCTCCTAATTCTTAGATTCTGTAATGGGTAGGTTACAACTCTTAACTTTGGTAACGATCGCTCAATATTAGCTATAAATATCCGGTAAAAATTGGATCTCACTCGATATTAGCTGTAAATTGCACATAACATAGGATATCGGGTTGAGATTCATAAACCTCACTCGATATTAGCTATAAATTGCATATAACATAGGATATCGGGTTGAGATTCATAAACCTAATCATGAGTAAAGAATCATGGGTGATTTCTAACTTGGTGCGGCATTCAGTTTACGTTAATTTGGCCATCAAATGGGGTTTAATTCGGTGAGCTTTTGTTTAACGCAACCAAGTTTATGTGGAACTAGTATAGTTTGGGCTAGAGGTCGTTCCTTGGTTTCGAATTGTTTCGCGATACATCTTGGAGTCTTGTTTTGTCCACAACGAGACATTGTAGAACCTCCCTTGCTACTATAATAAATTGGTTAAAATGAACATAGACCCTCATACATTAAATCATTTGACAATCTAACGTGTATCACAAATTTAAAACTCCTCCTAATACTTAGATTTGGTAAATTGATGGACATAATTTCAGCTCTTAACTCTGGTAAAACTTGATATGCCATGATAAACATGGTTAAAAGTTTTTGTCACGCCTCACAAGGACAAATAATATCTGGTAAAAATTGGAACCTCGCTCTATGCTATCGTTACTTTTACCTTGGTTGTAGATTGCACCTAACATAGTAACATAGTATATACTCCCTCCGTTTTTTAATACAAGATGTTTTAGCACATGTGTACAAATGTATATAGACACGTTTTAGTATGTGTGTCCACCAATCCCTAAAACATGAGAAACCCCTAAAAGATGAGCAACCCCTAAAACATACTATTATAGTAAAAAAAAACGGAGCGAGTATCAAATTAAGAAGGAGCCTGAATCTCACGAGTCATGGTCAATCGAAAGAGTTTAAAACCTTCATTTTACTCGCTCCACCGAGCAAGTACCACCACACTGCATGATGGCTAGGGAGGCATTTGGATCTGTGGTCCAACAGACCTGCCCGGCACTGACGAAAGCTCGGTGCGTAGTGGCTTGGATGAAGACATCCTGTGAGTGACGACCGACTTCCATTGGTTTGCATGTGACAAACGTCTCGGAATGAGGTGAGATTCGTACAACGTGGTGGCCTATGTACGCGCTGTCCTGTGGTCACTTTGGTGGATTTCGAAAACAGTTCACATATAAACACCTTATCCTTCTCACATGGATTTTGAACACCTCAGAGAGATTCCGTTGTGTTCCGTTCTTGAGCTAGGATGCAGGCTTGACTGTGGATATCAGTGACTCCGAATTAAAGAATGTTTTGTGACAGAATATGTTGAGGGCAAGGTAAACTTTTTTTAATGGTAGAAGAGGATTAAAGCTACAAGCACTAGTGGTGTTTGAAGATGAAGTGCGGTGTATTGCCTCTTTCTGAGCACAACAGTCGCGACAATTTGTATTCGAGGAAACAGTTGGGAGAATCAAGTGATGACAGTGACAACCTTCTCTACACAACAAGCGCGATTCTCCATATTAATTACCTAAAAATTGCCCACGCCATCAGACAGCTCAAACTGTTGAGAAAAAGGTTGCAACGGATTTCAATCGGCCAACAAAAAAAAAATCAACAAATGCATATACGTCCAGTCATTCTACTCGCATCAAGGACAAGAAATACATCATAGATGAAACGGTTCTCTTTTATCTGTACATAAATTTTTTGATACCTCCAAGGGAAAGCTCCTGGGCTACACTTAAAACCCTTTTTTTTCTCTATCAAGTGTAATAGTATACAAGATACAATCAATGTGTGCTGCAACATCTTTAGAGCATTGCTCTACCAAGAGCTGCATGCTGGCAATTAAAAAGATTGCCTTCACAGGACGTGTGGAAAGGGGAAAGCCTCGTGTACAACTCTACTCGCAAACACACAAATAGACAAACACCCAAATTCACAAGCCTAATTACATATGCAGCACTGTCAAACCAGGCATAATTACTCTATCAACCACCACCATGAACTTGATCACCTGGTCCAACAAGAACAACCTGCATTTAAGAAGATCAAAGATGTGAACCCGTTGCTCCTCAAGTTCAGCGGACGAAGAAGATTCACGAACAGCAAAAGAGGGTGAATTCTTTTAGAAAAACACTCACGTTGCAATTGGAAGCAAATTTCCGAGCGAGCATAATCGCAGCATTCCTATCCCTGTCGGTTTCAAAAGCCAACGTGTAGGACATGCCTTTCCTAGCTTGCCAGAAAACTGCACGAGCCACAGCATTGCCACCACCGCGGCTTCCACACAACTGAAGAATGGCCAAGAAGAAAGTAGATTGTCAGAAAATAACTTCAAAATACACGGCAATTTTTTTTTGCTGACTCCGACCAAATCGTTAGCATATTTAACAAGCATTAAGTCCTAAACCAAAAGAGGGCCAATGATGACAGAACACGCTAATATTTCCACAAATTCATATGGAACCCTCATTTGTTCGAGAAATAACATCAGGAATCCTAGAAGGAATGGCCTGTGTTGTTGTAAATTGATAAGCACAGGTATTAAATGTACGCAGATCTACAGCAATAATCTAACACGAGTAGTTTAGGAAGCAAAACATTGCAGTTGAGTAGACATCATTTCATCAACATATATACTGTGAACAGGCTTTCATTTTACCTTCATCGTGGAAGAATATGACTCTCTTGCTTTTGTAGACCTTCCTTTTCGAAGCTTTATTCTCAGCTTTCCAATATGAAATACATGGACAGAGTTTGTTGCGTAATCTTTCCCATTCATCTGGGTGACTACCACCTACAAAGCAGCACAGTTTATTAAGTAGGTGTTCAATTACACTTTTTTTTCAACTGCAGATGAAAACCAAACATGTTGCTGGTCCAATATTCATGCAAAACTGCAGATAAACTCAGGTTCAAATTTACTTCTGTTGAGACAGAAATAAAGTAATGAAAGGTGGCTTTTCAAAATGCTTTGAAGAAGCTGTACAATTGTATCATATACGTAAAGAATTCATACATACATTGAATTCAATATCCGCCCTTTTCATTAGGGAGTCGACATAACGTTCGAGTCCTGAAGCTGTTAAAAGTACAACAGAGTTAGCCATTTACACAACCTTGTATCAAATATCAGCGACTTCTGCAATAAAATTATTGGTGTGACACAAAATAAAGTTAAACAAGCACTGAAGCAGGACCATTTGCAAATTCTAACATGACACTAATTTACATAATATGACAAGACAAATCAAATGGTGCTTGTACCTTGGCTGGTCAAAATAGATGCTAGTATTATTAAGCTCTACTCAAAGAGAGAACCCAGTGCAAGGCTCAAATGTACAAAAGAAATATAAATGTCAAAACTGGCACAGGTTAAAACAGTAGATATCAGGTCTGGGATGTGTGGAAGTTGTTGATGCTTGATATTAACAATTCAGTTTTTTTCTCGAAAAAAAGGATATATCCATGGAAATCAGCAAGATAAACATGATGAAAAAGAAGTCGGGAAAGGCCTTACCGGGATTTATAGGACCATCTGTCTGAACTGTAACTTTATCTGCTTCCAAAGTTATCTCTGCTTGCAACAATTGGCCAACATCAAAGGGCTCTGGAGCATATGTAAGCCTTGTTGCTCCTGCAGCATGAGATTCAAATATCTGAGCATATGAAGGAAGAAAAAATGATACAAAATGGTATAGATGTTCTCATGAAAAATATTTTACCACAAAGTTGATTGCAAAATGAGTCTGTTTCTTTCAATGATTTCATGGAAAAATTCTAGCACTCTGCTAGCTATAAACCTGATTACGTACCTGATATGAGCTCTCTGCTGCCTCCGGAAATTACACGATACCACTGAGCTGGACAGTTTGCGATGTCTGGGGCACCATCAACTCGAGGGATGATACGGAACTGTGATCCAAGAGTATCAGAACCTTCAAGCTCAAAAAGTTTAGAGCTATCTTGTTCGAGTCTCTTGATTATGGCAAGCTGAACATAAAAGTAAGTGCGGTGATTGACAATTTGACATAGCTCGACATTACTCAAATCATGATACTCGTTAAATATGAAGCCTGTTATACCAGGAATTACCTCTTTCTTTAACTGATTGCAAAGCTGAGTTTTTTCTGATATGAGCGTCCGCAGTCCCTGAAGCTCAAACTGCATGTCCATTACCTGCGATTTTTTCCATGGCAACTGTTAGTGGATACATGATAATATTGCCAGAAGATGCTTTGTTTGATTACAAGATAAATGAAAGTATAAGAAGAGCACAGATAATATAGCATGGAGAAGAAAAGACATGGCAAACTGTCAGACTATGAAGTATGACTAAAAAGGAGGAGAAATTCTATTTGAACTTGGTAGAGAAAAGGCAAAATGAAAACATAGAACAGTTATCAATGATGGATAGTTGGATACAAACCTTGCTTGGCTGGTGTAGCATTTTTATTCGTCTAGCCTCTCGGATCTCTTTCCTAAGGTCCTCTATCTCCTGGTTACGAAAATAGTGCAGATTTAAGATGAATATGTAATTACTCAAATAAAAAAGATACATCAGTCTCATGCCAACGTTCATCACCCACAAAGCTGATTACTACATAAGAGGAAGTTCTGTAACAGTAAAGAAACATCAAAGCTCATTATTAATTGAGGAAGCACCTCCTTCTCCCTGCTACTTGATGCTGAATCATGATCCTGTAATGCTTTTTCAACTTTTGCTATTGCAGCTCTAGATTTCTCAATTTCAGCAAGCGCTAGAGCTCTTTCCTCTTCAGCCACCTTTCGAGCATCTTCAGTAGCCTAAAATTTACAGGAGAATGCTAACACTATTATTTGTGTCGTGACAAAAAAGCAATATCATACTACTAGTAAATGTTGTTAGCTTAATAGGGATTCAGCAGATTGTAGTGAAAGTGAAACATCACGTATGCTAAATTATATAAACATTCAATGTGGCTCATGTGAATGAAAAAAGTACCTACTTTCCTTAACTTAGACACAACACAACCTCACAAACAGCACACTCTACATGTTACGGCATAGTCTCTATTATCAAGAATACAAAAAGTATCAGGTAAAATGACAAAGGATGATTTCCCCGGAAGATTTCATATCTTCGCCTCAGAGAGAGAAAATGGCTAGAAGAGACTACAGTTAAATAAAATATTGAGGTTGGATAAGGCTAATGTGTTTCCAGATAAGATCAGGGTATTCCACAAAAGAGCATTAGATGTTCTCAAAAGCAACATATAGAACTATGAGTTGTCAATTTTCCAAAACAAATGCCTTACTACTTTTCACTTAAATGATGTTTACAGTATGAACATGTTACCATATAAATTTTGCAATGTCATGAGAATTAGAAAAATATTAATCATTTATGACGTCTCAAACACATTTCAGGTACCCAGATCATCAGTACAGAGGCTAAATATGTGTGAATAACCTATTTGATAATTAAGAAATGAGGTAAACCTGTTTAAGGAAGCTAGCTAGCTTTTTTACTTCAGCCTTTTCATAAATTAATTCTCCTTCTCTTTGAGTAAGTTGAACTGCTAGTGCTTCCACCTGATAGAGAATAACTTGTCATGATAACGTACGTTTTGCCAACAAAAGGTATTATGACAAAGAACAAAATATCACAACTGGAGGTAATATAGACAGAGGGAAATAGATAAATATTACCGATCTCTTACTTCCAATAGATACTTATATGCATCTTTGGTAGACTAAGCTTAATTCAGAAATGAATTCATCAGCACTCTTTCAGATCATTATGTTTAACAATCTTCCAATTGGAGTATTTTCAAAATGATCAAAGCATCATGTAAGACTAGAATGTAAACACGAATAACAACGAAGCACAATTAAAAATAGCCGTAGGAACCTAATATCAGGAACTGGAAATAAACTGCTTATAAAAATGTTGGCCTTCGTATTGTGTCGTCTGCAAAATGCTATCTTAGGAAGAGTACTTGGGAGCACGAAACCAAATGAACTCTTAAGTTTAACTAAGAACAATTCAACTGAAAAGAGCAGATTTTTATTAGAAGACAAATATTGGCAAACACAGTGCTATTTGTCTACAGAAGAGATTAACCAGTGAAATAGCTTCATCAGCATCATCTCTGTTTCGACCAGCCACGCGGCCTTTCAGAGTGTCTAAAACATCTCTTAGCTTCTTTAGAAGGACCTGCCTGTCAAGTGAAGCTGCTTCACGCCGCTTAGCCTGAAACAGGAAGCAGCAACTTCAAAATGGAATTCCGTTGCAACGAAGTTACTAAGACTAGAATGTGACATTTATCCTAGTTAGCAAGGAAAGATGCCGACAATACAGCACAGTCCATAGAACCTATGTGCTTATCCATTAGATCCAAAATTATATGCTTCATTTAAAAAGGAGGCATCTTCATGAACGACGTGTAAGCTATAAATGAAGTGTGACTGAATGAGAACAGGGCTCAACAAGGATTCAATCAATATATTTAGGCTCTGGAGACACTGATGTTGTACGGGAGAGTCTGATAACAAGTCCTTAATCTGGTCACTGAAAGATAAATATAACAAATTTATTCAGTCATCAGGTATGAGCCACTAATCGTGCGGATTGCTAACTGATGTATAGTACTGACAAGAGATGGTAAGTACTGAGAACATTCTATAGCTAATTACATCAACTTTCATCTATTTGACATCAGAGCTTCTGATGTATAGTACTGACAAGAGATGGTAAGTACTTGGATAAGTTGGATTGATTAGCATACCTCTTCAGACAACTTGGAAGCACCAGACAGACCCTTCTCAAATTTCTCCCTAAGATCACGCACTGACAGCCGCCTTCGCTGCTCTAGCAGCTGTGATGTTTCCTTCGCGACAATCTCCTTCAATGGTACAACCTCGTGCGTCTCCTCTGGGTCAATGATTTGGTTGTTTGGCCCAATCCTGTAGTCTGGAAAATGGCCCTTGGGAAAGTTAACATCAGATGATACCATATCAAGTGCCTCTTTCTGCATTCCTTCTCCGGAGTCATGGATGACCCTTGTCATATGTGGTACTCTGATGCAGATCAGAACAAAAAAAAAAACAGTGTTACACCATATAAAGTTGTAAAAATGAGAAGAGCATACGAAGGTGCTAGCTAATGATATATTGGTAATATGAAAAGAACATATGAAGTTACAAACAACTTAGCTCAAAGCTACATGAAACGAGGCGCAGCAAAGCCGGTGCACCTTAAATATAAAATACTTCGAAGTCATGTTTATAGTTGCATAGTTGAGATTCCAGAAGCACATTGTAACAACTTGACAAGAAAATTCCACTCAATCTAAGCTCACCCAACTAACTATATTTACTAAACTGGCATATGCTCCCCTTATAAAAAAAACTAAATTGGCATCTTCCAGTGAGTTGAAGAAACACGATCGAACGCTAAGCTTTACTGTTGGAGGTGCCATGGATGAATAGCTCATCGACATAGACAACCTTTCAACTAGAATTTGAAAAAAAGAGACACCTAAATTAATCGGTTGCAACATGTGGATTCAAGGCCCTAACGATGACAAAATCCATGCTGATTAGTGTGGACGAGTACAAATTTCTTACCAGCAGCAAGGATACAACCTTATAACAAACTCACAAATACAACCCAACAAACAAACTACGTAGACATAGTCGATGAGACTTGAAAGGAGCTAATTCGAGGACAGGAAGTCAATTCGTATAAACTTTTCTCGCTCCATTTTTTTTCCCTACAGTCACTTCAGATTCTATAGGTAGCAAGAAACAAATAAGGGGAATAAAGAAAATTATGCAAATAACTCAAAATCCTCGCAAAGTTGCACTAAAACGGAACAAAACAAAAGGGCAGCACCCTTACCACACAGAAAATAATAACTTGACCCTGAATAAAAACTAAATTTACATTCCCGAAACCCCCCAAAAAAAACACAGCATTTCGTCGAGAAATCCAAATTTACGAATCCCGCCGCCACAATAACAAGCAACACGGCCAATTCCCGGCACAAACGAGACAGCATCGGCGGATCCTCACCTCATATGCGGCTCCAGAGCCGCCGGAGATACAGGCACGCCCCACGAACCCGCCGCCGTCCAACGAGCGGAGAATCCTCTGTAGCACGCAACTACCAGCAAAATGGCGGAAGGGTTCCTCCGCCCGATTCAGCTAGGGTTTTAACTCCCTCTCGCTTTCAGAAAAAACCGGGTTGGATGGATCGAGCCTGCGCCGTAGCTTTCGATCCCGTGGACGGAATCCCCTTTTTGGACCGGTGGCGATTTCGAAATTGGATTGCGGGATTCGGCTGCGAGCTCGATGCCGACGGCCCTAACGGAGGAAGGAAACTGGGCAATGGAAGGAAGGGGAAAGGTGGAGAAGAGAAGAGTACGGCGTACTGCTGCTGGCTCCGGAAGCAGAATGGGAGGAGACAGACAGAGAGATGATGGCGGGTTTAGTTTAGTCCAGCGACCGATTAGCGAGTTAGCTGCGGGGCCTTGCTTTAAAAATGGTGCTAATTGCTGGGTGCACTGGCACTCCTGCAGGCCCTCGAAGACCGTCCCAGAACGGTGGACTCGTCACTTGCACTAGACCAGAGTGTTTCTGACATGGAGTATGCTCGAATTCAAATCCGGCATCGCGGTGGGGAAGAGAAGAGACGTTAATGTAGCTGTCGGAAAATCGACAAGCTCCCACTGTAGATTTCTTTAGCATCTCTAGCAGATACGTAGAAATGGCGTGCTCAAAATGCGTTTCTCAAAGTGCATTTTGAATTTGGACCTGAATATTATTTTTGAGGATGGACCTGAATATTTTTAAGTTTGTGCATTTTCATCCATCTCTTAGTTTTTTTCTAAATCATTGAATTGATCACTCTACGAATGCTAGCAGATCGACTCTATTCGAGAAACCCCCTACTTGCTTATTGTAATTCGGAATTGAATTTGTATCATTGATGTATTTGCAGTTCAGTCTGAATCGACATATCCAAAAGTTTATTCTCCCACAACTCATGTAGTACATTTTTAGAGTATTATAAATCAAACTATAACACTTGGTATTTTAATTATTTTCTCTATCTCTCGCTTTAGATGCATTGCCATTTTTTGTTCTGCTTCTTTTTCGAGTTAGAATAAAAGTGATTTTTTTTTGCATATTTGGCACAACCTATATTTTTCGTGAAATGGATCATCATGCAGGGTAATTCACTTGGAAGTAACTATTCCAGAGACACCCATGCAGGGTAATTCACGTTTGAATGGTTCAAAAAAAATACTTAAAAGGTCCTAAAGTTAACTATTTATCAATGGAAAGTGTTGCTCCAATACATAACCAAAGAGGTACCGCGACACCGAATGGAAGTCGTACGTATTGGGCGGCGAAAGGGGTCTTGAAATTTATTGACAAACTCTAGAAAGGGTACTGTTAGTAAGCCTGTTGGCACAGAGACGTATAAGAAAACACGGGAAAGAAGTATTGGATATAGTAGAAATGTATGGGTAGATAGAAAAGGACGAATAAGAAAAGTTTTTCTGATTAGACGCCTGCAATTTGGCGAACATTTTATTAAAAAAATGTAGAACTAGAATGGATAGCATTGTGCTTATTAGCGGGTTTTCCTCCCTAACTGATGCTCATTGTTTATATATGTTTGAAGATAGAGTAGTGGCATTGAAAATTAATGACCTCAGACACTTTCCTTATGAACATTCACATTTTCTACTCTCTGATCCGCAAAAATTGTCCTTACCTAGAGTAGTACAATCTCTGTGTTATATAAATCGGACCCGAGGTAGTGGAAATTTTGGAAATGAAATTATTGGTTTATACTTCATTCTACCAACTCCGTTGTACTCGGTCGTCGTTGTACGACGTATAGAGTACTTTTGATCATATACATGTACATTATATACGTACATATTTCCCTCCCCTGCACGCTACGGCATGGTATTGAAGGTAAAGTTCAGCCGACGGAACCGGCAGGGTCATTACCGTGGACTAGTGCAACACGTTGTCGGGCATATAGCATTTCTGTCCCTTTCGGCGACCTCTAAGCCAACGCCAGCCGACGACTTGTATGTACCGTGGCCGGTGCTGGCCGGTGAGCCGTTTCTGAGCCAGGCAGCTGGCCTCGACACATTTGGTCTTGCTGTTTTATTTCCTTCTTCTTGTTCGATTAAACTAGCAAGGTGGCCCTCGCAAATGCGAGGGCATCAATTTAGCGTAATGAATAGTTATCTGGGTTTTAATTTCAAAAAAAAAATTGTGTTTTATTTGTTGTTTCAGAAAAATTTAAAGTATTTAGTTGTTAATTACATGGTTCCATGGACACCAAAAATGAAAAATATGTGTGAAAAATAGTTGTTTAGCGTAATGAATAGTTATCTGGGTTTTATTTGTTGTTTCAGAAAACTAAAAGTATTTAGTTGTTAATTACATGGTTCCATGGACACCAAAAATGGGATGGAAAGTAAAAAAAAATATATGTGTGAAAAATAGTTTGAACTGATCCTTACATGCCTACCCTCATATATGTTTTACTCCATCATATGTATTTCTCCAATACGGAAACACATCACATTGATACATATCTAAGCATCATCATTACATCACAGTTTCGTAATATGCATTGGAATCAATTTGGTAAAAACGAATAACAGGTCAGATGGTCACATGTTTAGCGTTTTATTCACCTCACAAAGTGTCACGCCCCGAGACCCGGCCCGGTAGAATGACAGCCGCCGCGCGCCTATAGACCCGAAAGTCTATACACGTGCAAGGCTAGAGAAGCAGGATAAACCAGCACAGTGGATCAAAACAGCTCAAAAACTCTTTTTACAAGATTATTTACATTTACAAGAATAAAAGGTTCTCTATTCGCATCCCACCCACTGGTCCAGCCTACTCCTTGGACACGACGGCTTCCGCTGCGCACTCTGATTAACCTGTCGACTGCAACTAAAAACAGAGGGGAGCAAGGGTGAGTACGAATAAATCATACTCAGCAAACAATTCATACACTTTCATATACTTTGTAAAATACACTAGGTTTTCGAAATAGCAGTAAAACAATCATTGTGTTTTTAAGTTGTTAAGCAGATTAAAACACATGGTGCCACACATGAAAGTGAGTTTCCCTACCCGGGAATCACAGGGGTGAATATTCACGCTTTTACACTCTTAAGAGGGGTACTCCGACATCGACAGCCTCGCCCAGAACCGCACAGGATTCCAGAACGAGCAGAGTCCTTTTACCCGCTCAGACACCGGACACCATGACCTACTCGTGTCGATCGCTCCTACGGATCCATCACCGACACTTTCCATTCAAGGGCCGCCCCTCGCGGAGAACTCAGACAGTCCCATACCTGTACTGTGACCGGTACAATACGATCACCTTCGTAGCACCAAGTTTGTTCTATAAAAACGTTGTGTTCATTTGCATGTCGAATACACGTGCTAAGCCCGACTCGTACCGGTGGCTCCTAAGGATCCATCACCGTAACGATACTAGCGCATTAGCCCCGTATATCAACACAAAGCTCGTACCACTCTAGGTATCATCCAATTTAACACAAAGTATACTCTACAAAACTATATGAGAGAGGTAGGAACTGCTTGCCTCAAAACTATGCCGTAGCACACAAATAATATCCACTTTGATCAGCTCTGGTCGACAGCTCCAGGAAGTGGCTAGGATCCGTATACGAGCTCATACGGTACCGTAGCCCAAGAATACCAATATCAAAGATGGTGCGCCGTCAGAAAGATCCACTCGCCGTCACTCATCTTATGGCAGCACCTCCATGTCAGATGATACGCCTCTCATCTCATGCTAGCGAGACCTGCCGATCTTTCTCCGCCGTCGCCTCCACGATTAGCAGCACTGCAGCACCTCTTTCTGGTACTCTCGCTCTCTAATCTCTCCTCTAATCTCTCTAGCTCTCGATGGATCAGTATGGAGTGGAGAGAAGAGCAGCAGCTAGCGGCAGCTATATATAGGAATGGATCGTTGGCTACGCTAGCTAAAATATCCGGCCAGCGTTAACTTCGCTCCTAAGGATGAGTCTGTACGTGTCATTAGCCGAAAGGCTTAAGTCCCATACAATCTCCACGTTAGAAAGCAAAAGTCGAGTCAGCTAATAGGCTGCTGCCAGCAACGCATGCCATGCAAAAAAATCTGCCGACGTCCCTTCCCCTATAAACAAGCCACGTTGATCCTTGTCTGACATATTGTCTCACGTCATATGCATGGTGGAGATCAAATATGCATGCACCTACTACTACTAGCTCAATGGATCGATACATGCATGCACTAGTATTTCTTCCACTAGGCTAGCTCCATCGATGCATGCACAAACAAATCAGGTGATCAACTCCTCTATTTACTTTTCATGCATACAGATATCCAAAACCAGTTTATTTTAAAACTAGCACAACAACATAATTAAGATACAACTTAATTTTACTTAGATTAATTAATTATCCAAAAATTCGGGTGCTCACACAAAGACATATTAATCTTTTCATGGAAGAAGCATTGTGACTCAACTTCTTAGTACGTGTTGTGTGACTATACGTTGGTGGTGTGTGTATACATTGTACTTGTTTTGTCTAAAAAGAAAAATTCAATTCCAACATATTTAACTTTTTATTTTGCCTTTCAATTGTGCCACTGCATAATTAATTTATCGCAACTCAATTTAATGAGTGCTTTGCTTGATGAAATTTCAACACTTGCATGATTTTTTGGGACATTGATTACTATTCTTAACTCAAGATGACCAACTGTATTTCTATACCCGGCAAGGTAGCATGTAGTTTCTATTATTGTTACATAGGTGCTTGCTTGTCGTAGATATCGATCAGATCGATTTACATCTAACAAAACATAAGTTCGTATCTACATAATAATTAAGATATGACTAGATGAAGTTTAGTTGTAGGTAATGAGATATATAATTGTGATTCATTATAGTAAAGAACTATAGGACTATTGGTCAGATGATGATAAATAAAATTATGAAGATATATTAGTCTTGCATGGTAATGATAAGGTTTAAGAGATCAATGTACTTGTAATAAATGCATTTACATGGAAATAAGTAGCCATTGTAGACAAAATACCGATTTTACATCCCATAAAGTTGATACATCGAAGGCATGTCACATTGACATTTCTTTTCCTATACATATATTTGATGATATAAATCATATTGCTAAATTAATTACTCCACTGAGTGTGAAAAATCTAGTTGCTCCTTTCGTGACAAAAATACCGATTTTACTTCTAACTATTTGTTCACCTATTGTATGCAATTTTATAGAAATACAGTTTGCAATTTTTTTTAAAATATTAATGAAATAGTTGTATATTTACCGATATAAATATGAATTGCTACATTATCTTCTGAGTCTAGGTACTTCAGTAATACACACTGGCCCATTGGTTTCTTATTTTAAAGTAATATATAAAATTAAGTTGTATTCTTTGTGAGTTTAAGATATTTCGGCATGCTACGTACATATGAAGTTCTCTTTGATAGCTCATCTTCTATTATTCTTTTATCTCGTTTTCTAAAGTAATTAGAAATATAAATAATTGATTTCTTACCTAATAGAATAGTTGACATGCAAGACTATACATATGCTCGCCCCCTGTACTACCTGCACCTGAAAACTTCATGGGAGCTCTGATTTATCATGTTCTAATCGGTATGACATGGGCATCTAAGGAGCGTCTCATACTTATTAATCAGTTACTGGATTCCAACTGTTGTAATCATGAATAATGGATCACATATATCTACAATATTTATACGAAAGGCTAATTTTTTTGTATTTAAATTTTAATATTGTAACACTTTATTCTAGAATTTAGCTATTTTATCGACATCATGTAGAATATATTTTATGCCATGTTACAAATCTAATTTATTGCATAACCCTTTTGCTGATTATGGATCGGCTAAATCTAAATCTTGCTATGATATGCTAAATTTCACATTTATTTCAATTTGGAATGTTGGATCATTTTATTCTAGAGTTTAGCTATTTTATAGACATCATGTAGGATATAATTTATATTGGGTTACTAATTTTTCTTATTGCACAATCGGTTTACTGATTTTTCTGTTGTCATGCATGATGTCATCACATGAATTTTTGTGCGAAACTGCTACTTCTTGGCCGTAAATTCCAATGAGAAGACTAATACGGATTTCCATTGTTGCTTATTCACAATTAAGCTGGATAAGTCTTTTTTGAATTTTCAACCACTATATATTAGGTCAGCAAGCCGCCTCATTATATTTAGATGCGCGTTGATGAGTCTTCGCGTTGCACTGATCATTTTTTTTTCCTGAAACAAACCGATCTGCATATGGAATACCTGAACGTGAACGTGGTGGTGCCCCCAGTGTGCATAGGATCGTGAATGGACTTTATTTTACGTGGCCTTTTTTTTAGATTTATTTTACGTGACCTTGTGCATCTACGTGGCAAGCTTGCAACAACTTCTGGATTTTCTATCTGTTCATGCACCTAGATCTATTCTTGGCGTTGCAGCCGTCATGCTTTAAAACATACCGATCGTGATATGGACTCTGTCGAACTGATTGTGCGTATGGACCTTTTTTTGAAACAAATCGATCGTGCATATTGACTATTGAACGTGAACTTATGCATGTACGTGGCAAGGTTACAACAAAAAATAATTATTTTCATTGTAACGTAGAATCAAATATTAGATCTAACTAACCGATCAGTTTTGATGTGTGCTATGGCCGGCCACGCACATCACGATCGTGTCAACACATATATAGCAGGTGGAAAGTGGATTATGGTTACACATATTTCTGTTCGATCTTAGCCATCGATTTCAGATCTAACAGTAGAAATTAATTAAGATGATGTGGGTTAACGTGGTGGCTCTATTAGCTAACTCATTTTACTTTTAGTATATAATACTCCCTCCGTTCCTAAATATAAGATGTTTTAATTGTTACACATGTTGTCTACATGCATATTAAAGTGAGTGAACCTACACATGAAATATGTCTAGATACACTTATTTGCATGTGAATATGGACAAAAACTAAAACATCTTGTATTTGGGAACTGAGGGAGTAGATCATTGGCAGCTGCTGATTGTTTACGAGTAATAATACAAGCGCGTGCGTGTGAGGTAGTATATGTATTAGCCTGTCCTTTTCTCTGCTCTCGTGGTATCTGGAAGACGATTTAGAAGAAATGGTACGACGGAATCGATCCGCGAAAGAGATAGCTAGTTTGACGATGGTCTGTCGAGATTCATCATGGAAAATTAATCTCGTTGAGCTGGAAGGGAGAGAAGAATAATGGAAGCCCGGGGAAGCCAGGCATGAGCAATGAACCCCAACAATAACTGAACAAGCTTTTTTTTTTGCGAATGACTGAACAAGCTAGCTGAACCTTTGCTCATAAAGACCGGCATAAACGCCTCACCGCCTCCGTTATCTCCGCCATGCCACGATAGGGATTAATTAGCACGAGCCTCGGTTTAATTTGCTCATCATCTCCCCACCTACTGTATACATCCCGGGTGCTGGTTAATTTATGTCTAATCCATGCCCCATCTCTCCGTCTACATCACAATTCACAAACCGAACAACGGCATAGAAATATATATTGCCTTTTTCTTTCCTTTTCACTTTCATTCGTGATGTTGGTTTGGCTTGGCTATAGGCGGCCGATCGATGATGCCCTCTGCTACAACCAGAATCCACCACATCATCAGAATGAAAGATTTGTCTGCTGGTACAGGCTTACCGTTTTGGTGAACTACGCTGTCTGAAAGTTGTTAGCTTATCCCTCGCGTCGTCCGTTATCGTGCGACTCGGGGGAACCAATCGCCCCGGCCGCCGGCCACCTCTCCCGTCCCTCCCGCTGCCCCGCCGCCGCCAGAGGAGGTCGTCCGACGGCGGACGGCGGCGGCGGAAAGTCCCTGACCGTTTTTTCTTCAAAAATAAGGCCCGCAGGCATCACCGTGCCCATCGGTTTCAATCTGATCTGGATCGCCGGCCGGCGGCCTTCAGCGTCCGAGCGCAGGAACAGGGCATGCATGGATCAAGCCAGCTCGCCCGCCTGCATGTGCATGAAGCACGGCATGCAGCCACAGATACAAATCGTTCGTGTCTTGCTGCCTTGCGTTCAGCTTCAGATCGGAAGACAGGAAGGCCTCCATCAGCCGGAAGACCACGATGCAGAAAAGCGGTGGCCAGATCGTGAGACCGCCGATGCAAGCCGTCAGATCATCGAAACACCAGCGGCCACTGGCGGATGGGGTCTGGTATGGCGGTCCTTAGTTCTTATTCGCGGCGAGATGATGATCTACCGGATATTAGTCCCCATCGATCTGGCTGGACGGTCGTGTTTCGGAAGGCTCCGCCGGCGAACTCCACTGGGCGACTCATGCCTGGAGATTGCTGGATCGGATGGTATTCGATCGTGCGCACCCGTGTTTTCTCTGACCGTTTGGTTTCAGAGGGAGCGCTTCGAAACTCTGCTGGCTGTTAATATCATGGAGCACGATTTCTCGTTCCATGATGCTGGCGGAGAATGACATGAAAGGCGAGATCTGAGGACTGGCAATGGTGGTTCGAATCTTTCTGGCGATGAGGAATTGGTTTGGTGTTTCATGACTTGGATCAGCGGCATGTAAGTGGGGGCGACAACATACGTGAAGTCCAAAGTCCAACCTTTTATGGTGAAAATCCAAGATCTGACCTTAATTGGTTGTGTCTGACAGTGATTTTGTTGAAGACATTGTTTTGAGAGCGAGGACTATCTTCAGGGTGAAAACCCAAGGTCTGGCCTTAATTAGTTGTGACTGGCGCTGTTCTTGTTGAAGGCGTTGCTTTTGAAGAATTGGACATCAGGTGTTTGTTTTGGTGGTGGTTGTGCGGTTGCTGCAAGGACCGTAACTCTGTAGCGGGACTTTTCTTTTTATTTCTTCTTCCTTTTGTCTTTCGACTGTGTGCATCCGTAATGGCTCTGGTTATTGCGTTGTTGTAGAGGCGGGATGTAATTTATATCTCCGCGATATTAATATACACTCTTTATGTAAAAATCTGTGGACTACAAGAGCGGGTGTTTGTCAGGGACTAATTAACATCCGGAAGAGAAAGATGAGATGCAATGCAAGGCATGCATAGAAACACTGAAATGGGACGGATCGGGTCCCTGTTTGCATTCACTACTTTGTCCAGCTCTGACTAGACCAACTAGAATGGGGTCGGAGACACCTCCATGATACAGACCGGCCTATCCGCTAGCTTTGCAACTCTTGTCATAACTCTGCGTGTCATCCGGATCTGGTGCTATGAAGATGAAGAGGAGACGATACTTCGACAGTTCTGGCAATGGAGTATCATACATGCATTAGATGAAAACTTTCATCTGGTTGCCCTTTTTTCAAGCTAATAACCTGTACTCTCCGTTCAGAGTACTGCAAGTAGAGTTCAGCAGACGATACAGACAAGACATTTGTAACAAATACATCGTCACTACAAAGAGTAAGGCGAGAGTCAGTATCCATCAGTAGCACTTGCCGTAGCATTTTGGTAAAATCAGTATAGCGATTTTTTTCGCCTAGAGTAAATGCATACACTGCCACTTCAGGATAAATAAGTTTAATGTAATAAGCAGAACCTGAGAGCCTTTCATTGCTCTCGGTACCAAATGTTTCTATTCTGTATGTTGTATACAGTTCTCGAGAAAATTGAACATCATGAGGGATTTTAATTTTTATGTATGCTACAAACATACGCTCAGCTTATTTAAGAATCCGCTTACAATATGACAGCCACGCGATCTTCAAGAATGGCTGATCGATGTGAAGCAATACCGATTTTCTCCAAGCAAATGGGTATGTGTATGTCATGTGTATAACTGCGAAAAATCGCCATGTTTTCGGTTCCTCTTCATTCTTCGACGATAGTGTACTTCTTCATACGACGTAGCGATATGTGACGTATCTGCCAGCTGTCTCGCTGGGCCTGATGATCTTCACGACCTGTCCTCGTGTGAGGCCGTAATACCTCGCAATGGGGTCGGTGATTTGTATTCTTGGTAGCTGTTGCATTCAGAAGAGAGATCTGTTAGCGAGATTTCTAGCAAGGTACTGAAAAATGAAGAGGGTGTCAAGCACCAACAAGTGACTGAAGCACGGATGTGTTGTGTTGCCAACCAAGCAAGATTCAGTAGCTATTCTAGTATACATATCCAGTAGGCGAACTATATCAGTTTTCTTAGAGCAAACTGCGGACACATGCTGTTCATAAAGTTGTCGAGAGTCCAGGACAGACATGAGAAAGATTGCTATTTTTTGTCTGGCCTATATGTGTGTGTGTGCCTAACTTGTTTTCTTGTGAAGAGTTAACATATGCTCTTGCTTTTGCTCCACCTAAAATGGTCGGATACAGACGAGTAGAAAGCTACATGCTGCGGTTAATGGAACTGGAAGTGAGAAAAATAAGATATCTGAACTCACTAGACAAAGGCAATGGTTTATGCTTTAGAAAGCTATGACAACATTTACTAACTAGTGAGGAAAAACTCTGTGTTCCTCTAATGTTCACTATATTGCTATATCAGGAAACTAGATAACTGATGCCCAAGTTAGTGCAACCTGCAAGTGCTAATTAGAAGCCAGCAATACCTGAGTTTCCTTTAAAGTGTACCGCTCCAATAATGTCTTCTTTTCCTCCTTTGTAAGCACTTGATGTTCAGGAATAAGAACATGTTCCTTGATATTTATAAGCATTTCGGCATCCTGTCGTTCATTGTGTTAGTTATCAGAGGACCATGGAGTAAAAGATCACAGCAAAATATGCCAGCCGAATTAGAGAGCAAAAGTACTTAATTAAAATAGCACAAGACCAACCTGGAAAACCTCTAAATGGATCTTTGGCTCCAGTTCTTGAAGGAAGGACTTTGCAAACGGGGTGAGGTTCTGTTGAACGACCAACAAAGCCCTAGAGACTTTCTCGGCGGTCATCATCTCAACGTACTTCTTGATGTGCTTCATCCCCACCTTCTCATCGTTTGGGAAGAAAACGTATATCTGATTCCAATGAGAAAATTACAAATAAGTATCTGCACTGTAGAGAGGACTGCCAAAGGAAACTGCAATAACTGAACGAGACAAAATATGCAGTCTTGAGTTGCTCTGGGTTGTTCTTAGCAGTCATCACTCGTCGTCTTCAGGCAGCTGACGGCATGATCGAGCTAAATTCTGCCAAGAATAGTCACACATATGTAGAGCCTGGTCCGGTAGTAGCTGAGCAGTTACAAGAAGCAATCAAGCAAATAGCCTAACGCAACGTGCACAAAAGAGTAGAGCGCTTCTCCCATTGTTCCCCGAGCTAAGCAGCCGACGCCGTGAGCACCACAGGAACCACCAGGGGCGGAGCTGGGCCCCGGGCAACCAGGGCCATGGCCCGGGGCCCAGGAAATTTTCTTGCCTATTACCTACTAGGTTTTTTGAGTTGGCCTGGGCTGCAGCCCAGTTCTAGCACATAGCGTCTGGCCCATGAACTGCCCTCGACCAAATCCGCGCGACTGTTCGTCGGCCTGCCAACAGCTCTCGCAAAGCCGGTGCGGTGCTCGAGTGATGTGGATTTGTTCCGCTCAAAAAAAGGGTGATGTGGATTTGCCTCTCTTCGTGTTGGTTTAAAGCGCTAGATGGATTCCTTCGAGGGCAGATGCGTGTGCAAAGCTAGCTATATTAAGCAGCTTGATCAATTCCTAGTAGCTACGTGGAGGCTAATTGTCCCTAATGGAATTGACTCATGTCTCATTGAACTGCATTCAAAGGTCTGTTTGTGCTTTATTTAATGAAATTATACCACCTCCGGTCCTAATTAAGTGACGCGGAAAGTGTGTTGCAGAGGTACAAATTACTATAGAGCTGCCGACACTTCATAAGGATCAGAGGAGTATTATTGTTTTCTTCAAGATGTTGATTGTTCTTCTACCGTTGTGGTCATGTCAGGCTTAGATGAATCAAGCTATTAATTTGGTATAATTTTCTGTAGCTTTGCACTGCTGTTTCTAGTTTTTGTTATTTCTGTACATTGTTGGATCGCCAACAATTCAGTTGAAATTACATATTCATCTTTACAGTCAAACCTAAAAAAAATTGTGCTATTGCATGAGTTTTTATTCTTGCATAGTTATAAGTGCTTAGGTTTTGTCCCGGGTCTTGCTCCAATCCTGGCTCCGCCACTGGGAACCACCATTAAGTTGGCTTCGACCACTCTATCCCAGGTCAAATCTCAGTCGAAATTCGAACGAACTGATCGAACAAGACGACAGAGCCACGTGCGTACTCAAATCTAGCAAAGGCGTCCGGTTCGTTACGATGGATAGACGGAACGCGGAGGCCCGTCAACGAAATGGAACAGAGAGCTGGATCCATGGATGACTAGCTACAAGCTACTGTACATGCCTGATGCAGGAAGAGGAAAGCAGAGCCGACCTGGTCGTTGGGGTCGTTCTTCTTGCACTTGTTGATGAGCATGTCCTCGCGGTGGAAGGACTCGCCGTACTTGCGCTCGAAGTCGCGGCGGTTCATGGCCAGCTCGTGCTCCACCACCAGGTAGCCCCGGTCACGCAGCATGTGCATCACCGTCCGCCGAATCCGGACCAGCCGCTTCACGGCGGTCTCGTCCGCCACCAGGCCCGACGCCATCTCCTAGTCTCCTAGCTGCCGCTGCCGGCGGCGGCGCCCGTGGCTAGCCTCGTTTTGGAGGTGAGCTTGACCTGCGGAGGGCGACGACGTCGTCGTCCCACTGCTTTCCTTTCCGCCCTAGTGGCTTGGCCCGGGAGGATAGAGTATTGTCACGTGCCTCGAGAGTTGTGCGTATTTTTTATCAAATCTGACCCTTTTAGTAAATTAAGCACATAGGAGGCGGGTAGGGGTGCCAAACCCATACCCACGAACCCGCATACCCGACTATATGTTTTTTTCGAGAAAATCCCCCAAGCCTACCTAGCCCACTAACGCACTCACCACAACCAGCCCAACTATCCTAGCCCAGTCAGCACTAACGCACCAGGCCACACACGAGCACACGATGTACATAACAGATCGATCCATCTCTCATCTCCCACCAGATCGATCCACATGCACACGACGCGAGCTCCTTCTTCCTCCCGTCACCGACCAAACAATCTCCCTCGCGATCCTCTCCTTCCTCCCGCCGCCGACCAAGCGAGCTCCCTCGTGGCCCTCTCCTTTTCCTCCCGCCGCCAACCAAGCCAGGGCCCTCGCGACCCTCTCCTTCTTCGGTTCTTCCTCCACCTCCTCCTCCTTCCGTGCGGAGGCCGCGCTGATCCCGCCTCATGGCTTGGCCGTGCTGCTTCATCTCTCTTCGCGCCCCCCTATCCATCCGCACCGCCGGCCGCCGTCCCCCTCTCTCTGCACTTGATGGGTACCCGTCGGGTCCGGCAAACCCGACGGGTGGCGGGTATGGTTGAAACCTGTACCCGCTAGCGGGTATGGGGATGGGTCGCGGGGGTGGGGAGAAGGTGCGGGTATGGGGGTGCCAACCCGCACCCGAACCCGGCGGGTGCCATCCGTACTCCCACTGTTCGAGAAAACCCATGCATTTCTGTTTTTCAAGAGTCTACACGTCATCAAATGACGAGGGCATCATAGATGGGTTTCTCCTTTATTGAATCCCAGCTCTACTTCTCCCCCACCGTTGCTCAAGCCAGTCAGTATTCCCAGGTGCAACCACTACAAGATTCAAGAGAATGAACACACCATGTCAGACCTCTCACGCAAAGACACACTAAGAATTTGGTTCACTGTGTCTTCCTCCTGCAAAGCGCAAGTCGACGTGCGTGGTCGATAATTGTTAGAGTATATTACGGCAAGTCCAGATTTGGTAGTTTAGGTTTGTAGTCCAAGTCTATCTCTAGTAGGTTTCGTAGTCCCAAGTCTTGTACCCTTTTATATACAGCCCACCGTGGCTCATTGTAATCACCAATATCAATCTAGTATCAATCAATACAACATATTCCGCAATCTTTCATGGTATCAGAGCGGTTCACTCCGCAGGTTAGGGTTTAGCCACCGCTTCCGCCGTGCCGCCCCCGGCGAGATCATCTCCATGATCTCCACCGGGGCACGGATCTCGTAGCTAGGTTTCATAGTTTTAGCAATTTTTGTTTTTCCAATTAGATTTTTTTAGCTACTAAATATCTATCTAGCCTCTCGCCGGAGCAGTTTAGCAGATTTCGCAAGATCGTGCCTGCTGCGCATGGAGCAACGATCGACTCTGGATCAGCTAGCTGATGCATCTGCCTTCGGGTGCACCATACGTCTACACCGCCAAGTTGTCATGAAGCCAATCTACTCCATCGACTTCAACGTTCGTGGTCATCATCGCCGACAATTATATCAAGCACTTCTCCGACATCTACTACCTCGTCGGCAACTACTACCTCTGCATCGCCGGCAACTATCTACACCAACAAACGTCTTCAACAACCACCACGCCGTCTTCTTCCACAACAAACCAAGCCACCAGAGTTGCAGTCTATTTTTATTTTTGCTCAATTTACCTTCTGCAACTTTTTCGTCTTCTCCGACAACAAAACGGCGGAAAATCTGCGCTACGCGCCGCCGACCACGGAGATCTTCTCTGCTTATTCATCCGGCTCTGGCTCGCAAGGTTAATGGTGGTCCCTGTCTTCGCATGCCCGGTATTGGCAACACCAGCGCGTGCCTTCGTCCCCGACACGCTCCCAAGCCTGGCAAGCTTGGCAAGGCGTGCCGCCTACCTCGCCTACATCAACTCCAGCAAAAAGTCTACCTCAACTTCCCCAACAATGGTAACATCGACCACGACTACAACGCCCACAATTCGGCTACAACGACATCGGCATCAAGGGCTATCACTTCGGCTTCCTCTCCAGTTCGCGACTTCGGATTGTGCTCCAGTCAGACCGTCTGCGACGCTCCAGTTGTTCGCGTCACTACCGATCTGACCGCGGGGGGTGTTAGAGTATATTACGGCAAGTCCAGATTTGGTAGTTTAGGTTTGTAGTCCAAGTGTATCTCTAGTAGGTTTCATAGTCCCCAAGTCTTGTACCCCTTTATATACAGCCCACCGTGGCTCATTGTAATCACCAATATCAATCTAGTATCAATCAATACAACATATTCCGCAATCTTTCAATAATGAACTATTGATCTGGCAAACTTACTTCAGCATGGCGGGATCCCATGGTGACATTAACGTGTTGCAGCGCTCTTCGGTGTTTACGAAAATTGTTGATGGTAATGCCCCAACGGTGAACTATGAGATCAATGACCACATGTATCTTCTATCCAAGTATCCAAGGTGGGTTACATTTGTGAAGACAATCTCCACTCGATGGGCAAAACAAAATTTGTTGGCTTGCCTATGAATAAGAGAGTGCAAAGAACAATGCCGAGCGGGCATTTGGAGTGCTCCAACTCAGTTTACTATTGGCCGGTACCATGCTCTGACATGGTCGAACAAACAGGTGCGGAAGGTCATGAATGCATGTGTGATCATGCATCGAGAGTGAACCCACACATCCAGTAAGTGATCCTCTTCCGTTTGACTTTCAGAATCCCCCAACCGACGTTGATCACGTGTTCCCTGCAGATTTTGTTGGTTTACTCGCTACGCATACGAAGATCAAGGATGAAAACACTCATCATCAATTTCAAAATGATCTAGCCGATCATTTGTGGGCACGGCAGCCGGGGAATGGCAGCGGCAACCGCGACAATACAACAAATTTGAATTATACGAAACAATTTATTGTTATTTTTTATTATTGTGAAATTTTATTTCATGTCTTGAAATTTATGTACCATTCAAATGGTTTGATTTGTTTGTGATAAAATATTTAAATTCGAAAAAATATATATTTTAGAGCATCTCTAGTCGGGCCGCCCAAATGGCCGCCCAAAGGCCTTTGGGGCGTGCCGGACACTTTTTTCTCCCCACTCGCGCCGCCCAAATCTGATTTCGGTCCGGCGCGGCCCAGTTTTGTGTCCGGCACGCCCAGCCCACGCCCTCAACTTGGGGAGGGTTGGGCGGCCCCGGACACTACGAAACTGGCGCCCCCGACGCGCGGGCCACGCCTAGCAGTGAAACACGAAGCGGCGGTCATCGTGAAAGGCGCGTGATGCCTCGGTTTCACTGCCCGGCGCAAACGGCAGTGAGCCGTCGCCTCGACTGCTCGCCGGAGTGAATGCACGGCGCGCCTTTTCGAGGCAGGCGGCGTAAATGCCACCGCTCTCCGGCGGCAATAAAAGGCGACGCCCCTGCGCCCACTCGCCGCACCAGCCGCCACCGCTCTCCTCTCTCCCTTCGCCTCTTTCTCTGCCCACTGCAAACACCGCCGCCGCGCAAAGAGATGGCCGGGAACTGGCGACGCACGGGGGGCGCGGCGGCGAACGGCTTCGCGCCACGCACCCTCCTCCGCGAGCAGTCGGAGGCGCTCGCGGAGAACGGGTACCCCATGCCGCCCGACATGCACGTCGGGCATCGGTACGAGATCTCCGTGCGCAACATCCCAGTGGCGAAGACGCTGACGCGCGCCAACAAAGACTTCCCCGCCGCGCAGGTCACGCACTACTGGCGTGAGCTGACGCCGGAGGAACGCGACGATCCGCGCTGGAACCCGGAGGACCCGGGCAGCGCCCCCCGCTACGAGGATGCATTCAGGCGCCTCTACGACGAGGAGATGAACAGCTGGGAGGGCCCCGGCCCGGTGCCCAGGGACAAAAACGCCGCCGGGCGCGAGGTGTTCTGGAGCGTGACCACATCGCCGCCGGTGGCTCCCTGCTGGAGTGGCCGGCGACGCCGTACTACTACGCGCCGCCTCCTCCTGCGGCGCCGCCAGCGCATGTGTGGGCACCGCGGCTAGCGTCTCCATCCTCTTCGCGCTCGACGGCGTCATCGGCGCAGGCGTCGCGGGCGTCCTCACGCCAAAGCTGGAGCCGATGAAGGTCAAGGTTGAGCCAGGGACGTCGCAGGCGGCGGCGTCGCTCTACGTCGAGCTGAAGGCGGCGCAGGAGGCCCAGGACGAGGAAGAGCTCCTCCGGCAGGCGGAGGCCACGTCCCTCAATGACGTGCCGCCCATGGATGCGCAGTCAGCCTGCGCCTGGTCGGCGTACATGCACGCCCAGGAAACTGGCGTGCCGTTCGTCGACCTCACCGGCGACGCCCCCGGCCCTAGCCGCGTCAAGAAGGAGGACGACGGCGGCGCAGGAACCAGTGGCGTGAAGGAGGAGAAGGACCCCTACTGGGCCTTCGACAGCCGCTACCCGTAGAATTAGGGCTAAGGTTTAAATTTCGTTCAAAAATGTAAAATTTGCTAAAATTTGAATGAAATTCGCCGAAGTTTGCATTTAAATTTATTTGTTTGGGCGGCGCGAGTGGACGGCGCTCAAATGCGCCAGATGCTCTTAGGATGACTCCAACGGGGCGACGCAAACGGATGCGCGTTTGGTCCGCGTTTGGTCCGTTTGCGTCGCCAAAAGGACCCATGCCCGGCCCATGTCCGCCCCCTTTCTGGCCACTGCCCCAAACGGGCCGACGCATTGAGTCCGCCCGGCCAGGGTTTTTGATCATTTTGACCATTTTTCGGCCACATTTATCAAGCACAATAGAATCAAGCACAATAAGATATAAATAATACAATCCATAAAAGCAATCCAAATAGTTCATCAAGTACTTATTATTACAATCCAAATAGTTCAAATAAACACAAACAAACAGTTTCACAAATAACAAATTGTTTCATGCATTACAAACCAAATAAATAAGACAAGTAGTTCATCAAGTGACTTGTTCTCGTAAGCTAACTAACCAAATCATAGGATCTAACACGAGACTGGATAAACACCGCCTACTGCCCCTGGCCACCCTGGTTACCGTAGTGCTGCCAGACATGCTCCACCAAATCATTTTGCAGCTGGAGATGAGAGTCCTTCTCACGAATGTTACGGTGGAAGTCGAGGAACTGAGCAAATGTGGACGGTCCCTAGGGCTCAACCAACTCACCCCGGAACTGCCATGCCTGATCATTCAAGCCCTCGTCGTGTTCGTCCTCCACGATCATGTTGTGCATGATCACACATGCTGTCATCACCTCCCACAGCTGGTCCTTGTCCCATGTCCGAGCAGGATGGCGAACAATAGCCCATCGGGACTGTAGAGCACCGAATGCACGCTCTACATCCTTTCTTGCGCTCTCTTGCTCCTTGGCAAACCTCTTCTTCTCATCATTGGGATTGGAGATTGTCTTGACAAATGTAGTCCATGTGGGGTAGATCCCATCAGCAAGGTAATAAGGCTTGTCATATTGGTGACCATTGATCTCAAAGGTCACCTGGGGTGCCAGGCCATTGGAGAGCCTATTGAACACCGGAGACCGCTGCAGCACATTGATGTCATTATGCGAGCCGGCCATGCCAAAGAACGAGTGCCAAATCCAGAGGTCCTGTGATGCCACGGCTTCAAGTATGACTGTGCAGGCCCCAACATGGCCCTTGTACCGCCCCTGCCAAGCAAATGGGAAGTTCCTCCACTCCCAGTGCATACAGTCTATGCTTCCGAGCATCCCGGGGAAGCCTCTTACCTCGTTGATTGCCAGGAGGCGAGTCATGTCGGCAGCATTGGGCTCCCGCAGGTACTCCGGCTTGAACACCTGCACCACAGCCACGCAGAACCTATACATGGCTTCCAGGCACGTGGACTCACTCATGCGCACATACTCGTCCACAAGATCGCCGGCAATCCCATATGCAAGCATGCGAATGGCGGCGGTGCACTTCTGGTACGACGAGAAGCCCCTCATACCACATGCATCGGGCTTGCACATGAAGTAGTCATCAAAATGCATCACGCCCACCCGGATGCGGTTGAACAAGGACCTTCTCATCCGGAAACGGCGCCGGAAAACCTTGGGAGGGTATGTGGGCTTATGGGGACAAAAGTAGTCCCCATACAGCTGGATTTGGCCAGCTCGCCAGTTCCGGTCAAGAGCAGGAGAACGGCCCGACAAGGAGCCTCGGAACACCGGCCGCATCCTCTCTATGTACTCGTTGACGATGAGGGTGGCGACCAGGCCGTCACTGTCATCGTCGGAGGAATCGTCCGAGGATGAGTGGTACATGATGTGGTTCTTGTAGAACCACTCATCTGCGCTATCCATGGCTGAGGGACGTACCTGAGTAGCCGGGGCGAACGGCCGAACACCTTGTGGGCGGCGTGTCTGTCGCGGGCGCTGTGGACGGTCCTGGCCGCAAGATTCACCGGTGACGGCGGGGAAGCACCTGCTCCGGTGATGGCGGGGAAGCACCTGCTCCGGTGACGGCGTCCCCGGAATGGCCTGCAGTGCAAAATCGAGGGTGCCACGGTGGGTGGCGGCGAGAGGGGCGGAGGAGGAGGAGGAGATTGGGGTGGGCAATGGTCTGATTTGCGGGCTAGGGGCGGACTAGGGCAGGACACAAAAGAGCTCCGCTCGCGTCCGGGGCCGACGCATTGGTGGCCCAAATTTGGGCCTGGAATGCGTCGCGGCGGACCAAAAAACGGACCGCGGTCCGTTTGCGTCGCCCCGTTGGGCCGTGTTTTTGGCCCTCGCGGACAGGAACGGAGGCGCGCAGACTCGATGCGTCGTCCCGTTGCAGTCATCCTTAGGAGAGCCTATGGACGTCGCTGGTATGGAGCGACGCCCACGGCTGCATCCGCTACTGTCGGACGGGTTAGAGCATCTCCACCGGGGGCCTCTAAAGGACCCACCAAAGGCCCTTTGGGGGGCCGGACACCAAAAACGCCCACCAGCGGCACCCCCCAAAGCCTCGCCCCGAGCGATTTTGTTTGGAGGCCCTATTGGGGGTGCCGGACATCGCCTCGGGCATGGCCCTGACAGAGATGGCCCGCCTGTCATACACACGACGCGCCGCTGCCCTGAATCATTCGCCCCCCACATCCTCTCCTTTGTTCCTCTCGCCGGCGATTCGCACCATCGCCGCCACTCTCGCCGCCGCCTGCTTGATTCGCACTTAGGGGACCTTGGCGCAGTGCTAGGGACCGTCTCGCGCCGCTGGTCTCTGACCTCGTCTAGCGCCGGCACATCAAGTCCGAGCCCGGGTACGCCTCCTCTTCCCTCCCGCCCCGCACGCAAGCTGTTCGACGATTGGTTGATAGGCTGATTTCGTTAATTCGTCAAACAAGCAATGGACAGCGACGACGAGGTCATGTTTTTTGAAATGATGGCGGAGGATGCCGCTCTTGCGGCCGACGCAGAGGATAATGAGATGATGATGGCCGCACTTCTAGATGCCGCAGTCGAGGAAGACGCGGTGCCGAAATTTGGAGGATCATCTAAGGGGCGGCGGCCCAACAACAACCGCAACAGAGCAACTGGGCACGCTCTGTTGTTCCAGGACTACTTTGCCGAGAAACCGACGAACTTGCCTCATGAATTTCGCCGGCGCTATAGGATGAGAAGGAAGTTGTTTTGGAAGATCTTGCACGGCATTCAGGACTACGACGACTACTTTGAGCGGAAGAGAGACTGCACCGGCTTGATTGGGTTCTCGTCTATTCAGAAATGCACGGCGGCCATACGGTGCCTTGCTTACGGGCTACCCGCGGATGCTCTGAATGACTACCTCCGTATGTCGGAGTCCACAGCCGTCGAAGCCACCTACAGATTCTATAGGGCAGTTGTGAAGGTGTTCGGCGAGCACTATCTGAGAACACCAAATGAGGAAGACACGGCGCATATTTTGGCACAAGGCGTTGCAAGGGGATTTCCAGGGATGCTTGAAAGTATAGATTGCATGCGCCGGAACTGGAAGAACTGCCCCTATTAGTGGCAAGGGATGTACAAGTCAGGGCATCACGGGAAGTGCAGTATTATACTTGAAGCCGTGGCAGATCATGAACTTTGGATATGGCATGCCTATTTCGGCACCGCCGATGCCGCCAATGACATCAACGTGCTCTATAATTCCACTGTGTTCAAGAAAGTTGTGGATGGCCTAGCTCCACCATGCAACTATGTGATCGGCGGCCATGAGTACAACAAGGGGTACTATCTTGCTGACGGTATCTACCGCAGTTGGGCTACATTTGTGAAGACAATCCGCAACCCTGTCGGCGAGACAGATTGCCATTTTGCAAAGAGACAAGACGCTGTTCGCAAAGATGTGGAGCGGGCTTTTGGTGTGCTACAGGCCAGGTGGGCTGTTGTCCGCTACCCTTGTCTCTCATGGTCGCCAGACGAAATGGATGCTATCATGAATGCTTGTATCATCATGCACAACATGATCATCGAGGACGAGCGTCCTACAAGGAGGCAACAAGTCGGCGAGCAGTTCGATTTCCAGGGGCCTATGGCTAATTCACAGCTGGGCGTGTCGACGGCGTATCGTGAATTTGTTGCCGTAATTCGGGAAATTCGCGATGAAACTACGCATAACCGACTGCACAATGACCTCGTGGCGCACGCATGGGCTATCAAAGCGAATCAGCCGGCGGGAGCAGCGCCAGAGTGATATGTTTTAAAGTTTAATTCGAATTTAAACTTTGTAACCGAATATGAACTTGTGTTGTACAAGTTAGAACCTATTTATTTTCAACCTTTATTAATGCATGCACGTACTATATTACATATGATTACTCGTCGTCATCGGACTCAGCCTTAGGCGGCGGTGTCCCAAGCACGTCGTCCGCCGGCGCCGCGTCAGGAGTTCCCGGCTGCCACTCCGGTTCTGGGGCCCAGGGAACGGCCGGTCCTGCATATGCCCCTGCCGCACGGGACGGGCACGACGACCAAGGTTCCCAGGGAGAGAAAGCAGGGCGTGCCGAGGATGGAGTTGCGCGCTCGCCGTCCTGTTCCGCCGCGTCCTCTTCCTGCTGTTGTTCAGCGGCGACCACGGGATGCTGATCGTCGACCAGCACGGCCCTCTCCTCCTCCTGATCGACCACCACGACCGCCTCCTTCTCCTCCTCCTGATCGGGCAGGACCGCCTCCTTCTTCTCCTCCTGATCGGGCAGCACCGCCTTCTTCTCAGGCGACGACATGGCGAGCGAGTTGTGGGCGGAAAGAATGAGATCGATGTGCGGCCGCGAGGATTGTTATATTGGTGCCAAGCGGTGCGAACGCAACCCGAATCGACGCGGCGGCGGTTGCAATCCACACGAAGCGTCGTAATGCGGAGCGTCGCGGCGGCGAACCTGCGGCGGTTCGTGCGCCCGCAAGGTGTTCGACAGTTTGCTCTAATTTCGGGCCGTTTAGGGGTGGTCCTTTGGAGAGTACCACTGTGGGCGGCCTCTAAATGTTGTCCGGACACATGTCCGGCACCCCAAAGAGGCCCAATTAGGGGTGCCGGACATACATTTGGATGCCCCGGTGGAGATGCTCTTATTGACGCGGTGACGCCGCAGTGGAGTGGAGATGCTCTTTGTCGATACCACGATCGTGACATCGCCCTACGTAGGTGCGATGCGAAAAAATTCTTTCAAAAAGATGACACGCTTCGCATACACTCGAACATCGAACAGTACTCTGCGTCCGCTAGATCCAGTCTCCATCATCACACTGCTGTTCCACAGACCAGCAGCAAGGCAGGCAGGTGCATATGCGTCGCACGTGCGGTCCCCAGAAAAGACGGGAGGGGGGCGACGAGGTCACATGTCCCTGTCCTCCCGGGCCCACCAGCCGAGCTGTTCTCCGTAGGTCGGACGCCTTGGAGACTGTGGACCTCGCACCAAACCGCACCCACCAATTATCGCGCCCCACGAGACCGAGACGCAACTCTCGACCCGCATTTGCACCAGACCCAAAACCCACATGGGCCAGCCACACAAACCGAGCAAGGGCTCAAAACCATGACATGTGGGCCCCGAATCTCTTCAGCCCACCTGTCAGTGGGTTGATACCTGTGATTCTGGGTCTCGGTCCAGCCCTGAAGGTGAGGGCCAGCAAGGCGAAGTTATCCCGGGGGGCTTTGCGGTCATTTCGCATGAACGGGGGAAGATTTCAAAATTACTCAAACGAATTGATCCGGGCCGTTGAGAGGTCGCAGGGAGGGCGCGTGGGCCGTTCAGATTTTGGCCCACATCTCTCTGCCGCCTACGGCTATTTAATACGCACTCGCTCCTCCCTGGCCTCCACAACCCCTCCTCCCCCGCTTCCCACCTCTCCCTGTCTCGCCGCCGACGGTCTCGCCTTCGCCATTCATCTCGTATCTCGTAAGCACAGTTATTCTCGAACGCTCTCATGAGTTCACTTTCCGCTTTGTAGATCGGATGGATTAGGAATGTGATGCTTGTTCGGTCAGTTGCTAGATGTGTTATGTTTGAATTTTTTGGGAGGTGGAAAAGAGATCGCTATTAGATCTGCGTGCGCCTTGCTGGTTTCTGTAGAACAATGACTTGATTTACTCCCTAATTTTCCCTCCTATAGATTTAGTTTTGATCTGTTTCGTGTAGACGTTGCAAGGGCTGCTAGATCTATAAGTTTTCACAGATCTAGATCTAGTTTCGATCTGTCTGCTGTAGTATGTTTCTCGACGTACAAATTTTAAGTTACTTCTGCTCGAGTCACTGCATTTCGTGCACATATAGTTGATGAAATGGTATCACCGACTCACTGTCGGTAAGATCTGGTGATGATGCTTTTCAGTAGGTGAATGTGCTTAGCGTAGTGTACCATAGGTTCACGTCATTTTAGTTTTGAACTCCGGATCTGTATTGCATAGGACTTCAGTGAGGAGGTTTTGGATCTGAAGTGCCATGCAACGTTTGCTTATCCTTTCGATGTTAGATTTGAGATTGCTTGAGACGGCTTGAAGTTCTCATAGGTTGTTAAATGATTTAGGCATGCAGGATCGCTTATAGCAACTGCCCTTTTGTTACACTGTTTCCTTAGTTTATCCATGCTTGTTGCAATGTCTGATCTATTTATGTGACTCTCTTCTTTTTCTAGGGCGAAGATGAGGGAAATCCTGCACATCCAGGGTGGGCAATGCGGCAACCAGATCGGTGCCAAGTTCTGGGAGGTGGTGTGTGACGAGCACGGCATTGACCCAACTGGGCGGTACGTCGGCACTTCTGACCTGCAGTTGGAGCGTGTCAATGTCTACTACAATGAGGCCTCATGTGGGCGCTTTGTGCCCGTGCTGTTCTCATGGACCTTGAGCCCGGTACCATGGACAGTGTCCGCACTGGACCCTATGGGCAGATCTTCCGCCCTGACAACTTTGTCTTCGGGCAATCTGGTGCGGGTAACAACTGGGCCAAGGGCCACTATACTGAGGGTGCTGAGCTTATTGATTCTGTTATGGACGTTGTAAGGAAGGAGGCTGAGAACTGTGACTGCCTGCAAGGTAAATGAGCCCATCACTTACTTAAATCTGACAATGGCTAGATAGATTTTTGTTTATTCAGTTTGAATAACGGTATTTATGTTAATATACAATATATTGCACTTGTGTTCTGCTATGCATTATGTGGCATTGATTGTTTTAGTGATTTTGTACTTCCCATGTATGCCATAGTAGTATTGAGATGAATGTGGATGCTGGAAGGGGGCCTGTCTTTCACAATGATGAATCTGCAGGCAATACTAAGACCTTAGGTGGTACAGTTCTTCAGATAGTCGGAAAATTTATTAGTTAGCATCACGAGTCTCACGAGCCTTTTATCAATGTAAATATTCTTATTAGATAATCTACGATCAACATAGTTTGCATAATCCATCTATTTATGAAACATTGTCCGTGTATTGTATTCTGGTCACAAGTGTACCAAAACGATATATTGTTCTGTATTTCATTTATGGTTTATGTTTCCTTTCATCATGTTCTTATGATAATTAATCCCAAATTATTTCTGTTTTCAGGATTCCAAGTATGCCACTCTCTTGGTGGCGGTACTGGATCTGGCATGGGCACACTGTTGATATCAAAAATCAGGGAGGAGTACCCTGACCGCATGATGCTCACATTCTCAGTGTTCCCCTCACCAAAAGTATCTGATACTGTGGTTGAGCCATACAATGCCACTCTCTCAGTCCATCAGTTGGTTGAGAATGCTGATGAGTGCATGGTTCTTGACAACGAGGCTCTCTATGACATCTGTTTCAGGACTCTCAAGCTGACAACACCTAGCTGTAAGCTCCGTCAATTGTTTATTGTTTCTGTTATTTACTGAATATAAATTTGCTCTGAACTAATTGGTTTTCTGATTTGCTCCGTCATATAGAATTCAGAGAACACCATGTAACATTTCCGATGTTTGGTATTTTTTGCAGTTGGGGATTTGAACCATCTGATTTCCGCTACCATGAGTGGAGTTACGTGCTGCCTAAGGTTCCCTGGTCAGCTGAATTCCGACCTCCGGAAGTTGGCAGTGAACCTTATCCCTTCCCTCGTCTCCACTTCTTCATGGTCGGCTTTGCTCCCCTGACATCTCGTGGATCTCAGCAGTACCGTGCCCTCACAGTCCCTGAGCTGACACAACAAATGTGGGATTCCAAGAACATGATGTGCGCTGCTGATCCTCGCCATGGCCGTTACCTCACCGCCTCTGCCATGTTCCGTGGAAAGATGAGCACAAAGGAAGTTGACGAGCAGATGATCAATGTTCAGAACAAGAACTCTTCCTACTTTGTGGAGTGGATCCCCAACAATGTGAAGTCCAGTGTCTGTGACATCCCACCAACAGGCCTCTCCATGTCTTCAACCTTCATTGGCAACTCAACCTCCATCCAGGAGATGTTCCGGAGGGTGAGCGAGCAGTTCACTGCCATGTTCAGGAGGAAGGCTTTCTTGCATTGGTACACTGGTGAAGGTATGGACGAGATGGAGTTCACTGAGGCAGAGAGCAACATGAACGATCTTGTCTCAGAGTACCAGCAGTATCAGGATGCGACTGCCGATGAGGAGGGTGAGTACGAGGATGAAGAGGAGGACCTGCAGGAAGAGGACATGTAAGGAGGTTCGTGTGGCTTTGCTGGGTGTTGATCTAGGGCAGAGTTTGATCTGTTTGGTGCTTTGTTCCTTCTATGTTATCACCGCAATACCACTAGTATGCTGCTGCTGTTCTTGCTCCCCTGCCCCGCGCTTTGTATTTTCCATTTTCTAGAACCTTTCGTTGTAATACTTGATTGTTGCTGTTCGGTATGATCTGCATTGAGGTTTCTGGACCTGTGGTGGTGAATTGAAAGCCTTTCTGCAATGATATCTCTGTGCAAATGATTTCGTCTAACTGTTTGCATTACCATGTATAATCAGTTCCCCATATGTTTTTTTGAATGACAGCAGGAGAGCTGCTATATTCAAAAATAAGGAGTAAAAGGTATTACAAGATTACCCAAAGTGAAAAAGAGACAGGGAGAAACGGAGGAAACACACACATGAAAAACATAAAAATTCAGCCCGGATCAAAAGGGCTCCCTCCATATTGCCGAACTAGAGGAGTTGGAGCTCCAGCAAGTCTCCAATTTGATGCAACGTCCATGACCAAGCACAAGAAGTTGTTCATGTCTGTTTTCTTATCCTCGAAGATCCTACGATTCCGCTCTTTTCATATCTCCCAACAGACCAAAATGGAAGTCGAGCTTGCTGCCTTCAGCCCTCGTGCCTCCCGAAGCTAAATGCTTGAACCAAGCATGCACGGAGCTTAGCTGTTCGGACCAATTCTCAGGGCTTAGCTTTGGCAGGTCGAACATGAAGGCGACCCTTGTCTAGACCTCTTTGACCCACGGGCACTCCATGAACAGATGGGTGGCCGTCTCCAAATTTCGACGACAAAGCGGGCAGAAATAGTCATTCTCCCAACCACGCTGCAGGAGCTTGTCCGCCGTCAGCACCCTGTCCAAGAGCAGCGTCCAAAGGAAAACTTTGCATCTCGGAGGTGCCCACTATTTCCAAATTATTTCTTTGAAATTAGTACTCGCCGAGCCCAGAAATTGAGCTCGATATGCAGAACTAGCCGAGTATTGTCCTGTCGCCGAAGCTGTCCAAGCAATCATGTCCTCCACCTCCTGATTCAAGCTGATTTCATCTATTCTTGAAGCCAACGAAATAAGCTCCTCCATGTGTGAGTCATTGATCTTGAATTTAAGGTCCAGCAGCCATTTGTCATTTGTCATAACGTCGTGAACAGTTCTGTTCTTCCGTACTGAAATATGAAACAAAGACTGGGCGATCGTTGCCAGACTCATCCCTTGGAGCCAACTATCTGTCCAGAACATGGTCTTCCTTCCAGTACCGATTGTAATCTTAGTTGATGCAGCAAACAATGCACGGTCGCACTGACTGAACTTGATCCTCATATTATCCCAAAGCTTGCTGTTGGATGACCATCGTTGCCATAACCACCTGAGCCGTAGAGCCCTACTGAATTTGTCAATGCATCTAACACCTAGTCCTCCAAGTGATTTCGGCCGACACACTTGCTTCCAATTAACACGGCAGCGTCCGCCGGAGCATGTTGTTTCGCCAGCCCACAACCAAGCACGCCTCATTCTGTCGAACTCCTTCCTAGCCCAAGCTGGCATCTCATGTATAGAGAGTAGGTATACTGCCATCGATGTAACCACTGAGTTCAGAAGCTCAAGCCTCCCAGCTTTGCTCATTAATCGCGCCTTCCAGCAGGCCAGCGTTTTTTCAACCTTGTCGAGCAGCTCTTGCCATTGCGCCTCTGTAAGCTTAGTCACCGAAAGTGTCATTCCTAGATACTTGCACGGTAGCTGGACAGTTTGGAAACCAGAGGATCCCAAAACCACTGTTAAGTCAAGGCCCTCACATCTGATTGGCGTAACCGAACTCTTTGACATATTGGAGATCAAGCCCGTTGCGTTTCCAAACTGCTGCAGAATTGCCTTAACCGCCAAGATGTCATCAGAGACAGGGTTTATGAATAAAGCCACATCATCTGCATATAACGCCTCACGGAAGGTCGCCTTGCGACCTCGCAATTTAGAGAGCAAACCAGCAGCCGTTGCCAACTCTAAGAGCTTGTGAAGAGGCTCCATTGCCAGCACGAACAAGAACGGGGATAGGGAGTCGCCCTGGCGCAAGCCACGGCAGTGCATGATCGAGCTCCCGGTGATCCCATTGACAATCACTCTCGACGAGGCCGAACGCCACAGAATTGACAGCCATGACCGCCATCTCATTGGAAAGCCTCGAGCAGCTAGCATATCAAGAAGATATGACCATGATACAATATCAAACGCCTTTGCGATGTCAACTTTCAGCATTAGAGCCGGGATCTTGGCTGTATGGAAGTGCTTAACAAGCCCTTGAACGTAGAGGAAATTATCTTGTATGCTACGGCCTGAGATGAACGCGCTCTGAGACAAGTTCTGGAAGTTTTGGCTTTAGTCTGTTTGCAAGCAGTTTTGACATTAGCTTGGCAAAGGCGTGAATGAGACTGATTGGACGGTAGTGGTTGATGTGTGTAGGCTGATCAATCTTTGGAAGAAGCACGTTCCCCATATGTCACCTGGACCGTTCTGCGTTGCTTGCAATAAGCTTGATACGCTCTGGATTAGTTCTGGCGTCTAACTAGAATTTCCATGTGATATTTTTTAGGGCAATTATCAGTAGATGCACGTTACATTTTAAGTACAAGATGGTCCATATTTGTTACTGGAACCTTACAATCACCAAATCGGAGGAGGACGATGTTTCTGACACTAAATTCACATGTTAGAGGATGCATTTTGATGTAACTCCGTGGCATCTTTCATAATGGACGTATATTGCATCCAGCTTCTGGAATTTCAAAAGGGAACATAGGCAGCATTGTTGCACAAATTTCCCAACCATATTCTACAGATATTTGCCCAGCCAGTTTCTGAAAGTTCATGGAGGACAAAAGCAGCATTCTTACATGAAGTTCCTACACATATCTCTTTCAACAGTCTAACTTATGTTACACAATGGAGTTAAGTTGCCTTAATAAGTCCTGAAAATAGTCTACCAGAGCTGCTTCACTATCTTTCATTTACAAAGCATCGATCTTCAACTACAGGAAATGATTTCTATGTGGATTGTGCTTCGAGCAGGATGTTCGAGGCCAAATTCACATCATTATTCGTCAGTGCAACAGCCTGAACTGCTGAAGCACGGTCAAAACCCATGGAAACTAGCGTTGAGATCGAGGACTCCATTGGATCCGGGGTAGTAGCGAGTGCGCCCTGAACCAAAAGGCAACATTGATCAGGAGGGATCAGATTAAAAGAGGGAAATGTCTGCTATGCTAATATTAAGAGTAATAAACAAAAGGGAAATGTCTGCTATGCTAATATCCGGGGTAGTAACTATAAGCACCATTTGATCTTAAATGGCTGTGGAGGCCACCTGATCTTACTGAGTGTTCCACAGAGCCAGCATTTCTTTACCAAACAAGGTAATAACAGAGTTGGAAGAATCGGCATGATATCCTAATTTAGCTACAAAGGATTACCCATAGACAAACATCTTAAGCTACAAACAACACAGCCACAAGGTGCCAAGTCATAAGCTATATCAAGCTTACTCCAAATATAAAGTTTGCAGGGAAACTATAATAAAGTAGTCATATCTGCAAAATCTGGATTTTCCTGAGCACTACTTTTAGTGTATTCAGTAATTATATACTAAGTGGAATGCATGGCCTCTAAAGGAGCATGCCATTGGAAATATAATTATATATAGATGCTTTAATCTGCCTATCCCTAAAAAACTATACATTGCAAATACTTGCCTCCATCTGACGAGCTTGGTGATGAGGAATGTTTTCATCAGTTCTTACGGTTGGCAATCTTTGATAAGAGATGTTAGACCGTGGCCATGATAACCGCGAGAACACTGAAGTTGCACAATCTGGGACCTGCAATGATCAAAGTTCCCTTTACAACGTGGCTGTAGGTATGTATAGACCGGTACAACTGCTTATTGTATATGCACATATAGTCAATTTAACAAAGACCATTCAGAAAATATCCTAACCAACGATTATAGTTAATCATTCATGTCAATGCCACCAGATAGCTTCAGTTAGAAATCGAAACAAGACTTTTAGAAACTGCACATAAGTAACTATGCCAGCATGCCAACATCTGGATCATATGTATAAATAAACTCGCAGAGCAAAATCAATTGCACATAGAAAGCATGTCTATTAATTGATAATTTGACAATATGTATTAGCATAATCCACACTTCTGGATAGACATTGGTAGGGTGCGTTATTCACACTTTCGGAAAATGTTGGTAAAGTACCTTCAGCCTGCGGATACCAAATAGGTTTAGACGGTACAGAAGCCCAGCCAGTATACCAGACAGTCCGGGTATAACAGAACGTCTTCCAGATGAGAAAAGAAGCTGAAGATATAAAATCAGAACATAAAGCTACAACAAATTAGAATTGTTGAAGATTCAAGAGAAGGATAAAGTTATCTCAGAACTAACCTGGAGTCCTGCCAAATATATGAATGACTTGTCACACAAACGCAATCCAAATATGCGGAACTTTGTTGAGATCGGAATGTCAAAGAAGAAGGGTACATAGGATGCAAATATGAGTCCATATGGTCCAGATGTCAACGGATTGAAAGATGGATCTGCACTTCCAAGAATAAGATTTGAGACAAAAATCAAATAATCCATAAGCATGAAAAAGACATAGTGCTAGTCCAAATAATCAGACAGAAGTAAAAAAAAATCCAGCTGGTGAATCTACTACAGCAGTTAGCTACAGAAAATACACAATAATTAATGTGGTGAAAACTAGTATTTCATCATGCAGAGATCATCAGAGTAAGGTTTAGATAGACGGGATACACAAATCCTTTGTGTCAAAAGCACTGAAAACAAGATATACCGAAAGCCAACCATGTTTGGCCATGAAAAGACCCTTGTGATCTTCAAGGAAATCATTATCCAATTTATATGTATATAAGATGGCAGATAGGATAACCTAAGATTTCCCTTCTAGTATCAAGTGCAACCAACTCATACGAAGCAAACATACCGATCTGGCCACCAACCATTTATAGCAGCATTTGACTGGATGAGGCCGTATGAACATAAAAGGAGCAGTGATGCATACCTTTCAGGTAACCTAAAGCTAGGACCTGAAGAAGTACAGACACGGTCATGGAGAATACTATGAATACCTACACAATTAAATAAACCACATCAGCATCAGCAAATGAAAATAATACAAGTCCATGTGCAATGTCTTTCGCAAAATCTTCTACTTACAGCATACTTGTTCGAACCTATCTGCCGCTCGAACACCCTAAAGTAGTACAGCAAGGCCACTCCAAAGATCAGCTCAGGCGTCGACGAGAAAGCAAAGAGCGAGGCGATCACCCTCCATATCCGCAGGTTTTCATAAACATTCTGCATTTAAAATGGATGCTGAACTCAATCAGCTGCATTTGACGACATTGCTGTGTCATCCCCCAGACACCTAGCCAACCATATCTCAGACCAAACAAATTGACACAGACCATTAAGTTTGCATCGTCCAAACCCCAGTTAGATACCATACCATCACATATAATTTTCCTTCATTCCCCACCCTTAATTCAGAGCACAGCAAGCAACTGCAGGAGCAGGTACCAGGTAGGATCTAGTGCAAGAACTTGCTAGGATAGGGCGACTTGCCTGGTAGGACAGGCCAAGGTCGAGGAAGCGGCCGCGGAAGCCGAAGGGGACGGAGAAAAGCACGGCGGCGACGACCACGGCCCTCGACACCGGCGCATTATCTGCACAAGGCAACAGCGGGCTTGCTGGTTAGAGCGTACTACAGATGTTGCGGGTCAGAGCAGTAGAGGAACAAAGAGAAACAAGGGCAAAGGGGAATCGAGGCTTGGATTCAGTTGGGGAAAGTAATCAGGGCAGTAGGCCGCGTACGGAAACCCGGAAGCCCGCCGCTCATCGCCGGCGGTCCGGAGGGCGACTGGAAGAGACGAGCGGCTCCGTGGCCGCCTGGCTGGTGCTCTGGTCGGTGGATGCGCCGGCGGAGCAGCTTCAGGACCGAGCCGAGTCTGACCTTTGGAGATTACCGGCAATACTCTCGATTGTTCTCTAGAAAAGTACTCTATCGTTGGTCATGAGATTTTTTTACACTAATAACGTTGAGAACTTTGGACCCACCGTTGAGATCTACTCCGTATGCAAAAACTCACAATTTTTTCCAACGACGTGTACACACGAGAGTGGCATTTTGGAGACCAAGCTACAAGACTCCTAATATTTTGCAAAATTCGAAAACGGTATTTTAAAATAAAAAAAAAATCTGAAAACCAATTTAGATTTAAATGATGATGTATTCTTACATAATACAAATTTCAATTCGAAGGACTATATTCTAGGCTTTGCAAAATTGATAAAATCGTGGATGTGAAATAGTGCAGATTTTAAAATCTCACACATTTGTCAGATTTTGTCACTTTTGTGTAGCCAAACATGCAATGTGTGTCCCCTTCAGAATTTTCCCGTTGGCAGAAAGCAACATTGGCTACATCTAGATTTTTTTCAGAATATTTAGAAACTTTAAAACATTGAACTTGAATTTTGAAAAATATCAAGATCCTTGTAGCTGGGGCTCCGTTTTAGATTTCCGTTGTATACACAATATTTGTTTCACTAAATGAACCATGATTTATTTTTGTTGTACACTGTGAACATCTTTATATCTATAAAAAAATTATAAAGCCAATTGAGAAACAATTACATTTTCTCAGTCAATTGACATCATACTAGATCTTTTGCACTAGAGGAACAAGTTATTTCAACACGTTGAATATTATTATAACTTTTATGAGCAGTTTTACTGAGACATACGCACTCCTTTTTTGCACCGGTCTATTTGATTTTCACCTCTAGGGCAATCCTCAGCAAAACAAACAGTTTTTGAGCCTGGTAAAAAAAATTGTACTTAGAACTTTCGAAAAACAACGACAACATTATTCAAAAATATATAATGTTGGGTGAGAACCGCGCGTGGTAGGATGGTTAGAAGGATGGTCGTAACCCTAGTCCACCATTGTTCAAATGCTAAATTTGACATTGGTGTTTCTCATTTAGTCGGATTATTTCAGTGGAAGGCGTTGTTCCTGTCGACAGCGAGATGCCTGTGGTGACATAGTCAATATCAAGACCCGACCCGCCAGTTCAGTATTGTGTAGGTGCCGTATGTGCGGACATAGGCATAAGTGTGTGCACGTGTATGTGAGCGTCTGCATTTATACTGTGTTTCACAAAACAAAAATGGATAGAGTGAAAACTAATAAAACGAGGTACTCCCTCCGTGTCAAAATATAAGGCGCGCTATTTTTAAGTTGGTCTTTAACACTCAATTTTGACCACCAATATATATCAAAACATATTGAATGAGTACATATTATTAGTGAAAATCATGGTCAAAGTTACACGGCGTTGACCAGCAGAATTAAAGGGCGCCTTATATTTTGAGACGGAGGGAGTACAAAACTAATCTCCTCAAAGTAAGTAACATAACTTATGATGCACAAATACTTTCATTCTTTTCACAGATGCCGCAAATGATCATATTTTTTTTCGAGATTGTTCATAATTTGACATGATCACCCTGATAGATATCTACTCGTTACCTTAGGTTTGAAACGAATAGGTCATACGTACCTACGTTTCAAATATACGCCTTCTCAGCGCTCATTTGTTAAGTGAAACGCTGCTCGAATTTCAAATACAGTGACTAACAATGCTTTTGTGATTTGGACCACGAGGTCACTGTCAGTGTTATGCCATTATGGACAGTTAATTATTTTAAACTGGGGATCCTGCTCCCATAAATATTGCATTGCAAATGGCTCTCAAATCTATGAAGAACTTCACTTGGACCTGCTCGGCTGCTCGGCTCAACAAGCTGCTAAGGAGGTCAATAAAGTCTGTGTATGCAAATTTGGATGAGCTAACCAGGCAACCGAGAGACTTTCTTTGGCTGTTGGGGAACGATCCTGCCACGTTTGGATTATAAAAGCAATGCAAAAGCAATTCAGGCCATGAAACTCACGGCGAACCATGTTGCCGCCATAGAGTTGCTCAATGAGCAGACGCTGGGTATGCTTCACGCGTCGGCTCAAATTCCTCATGCATCCCATTCCTGCTACATCACAGTTCACACTATCAAAATAGACACCCAAATACTCCAAGTCTTCTCTTCTCCTCGTCTCCTATAATACTAATCTTCTACTCCTCTTCTTACAATTTGCTATGGTGTGGTCGTTTTAGATTTTCGATGACGCTGCCTTAGAGAAAATCTATTTATCATTGGGAATGTAACACCGACTTCAGACGGACTCGCATAGTGTAGGAATATATCGGTAGAGTAACTAAACTTCACCCCTGCATTAAATATTTATTGTTCACCAACCAACCCAACTACTTTTCATTAAATTATTTATTATCGTGTGACCGAATGTGATATGTTCTAAAATGGATGCGCATCTATAATATTTGTGTTTGATTACCATAGAAAGCCACATGTGACTGTCTAGAGAAAAGTTATAACATCTCAACAAAATCACCGTCCACAAAGATTTACAAACTACACGATGATGAGTGTTCACAACAATGCAATTATGAGTGTTCACTCGCCAGGATCGAGGCACTAGATGGGATACGACGATTGGCTTGTGAGGGTAGATGTACCCATTATAGAAAAAATTAAATATATTCTAAAATGTAAAAAAAACAAATAAAATGCCAGGTGTACACACGGATATTTTACATTTACACACAAAATTTCGTTGAAGAGAGACATTCTTGTAGTCTGGGTACAAAAGACAAATAAGTGTTTCCATTAATCTTAGATTGGAGCACCAAAATTTGTCCTTTTAACCCAGCCACAAAAAATGTCATTTTTGACGCAGTTTTATGCATCACACAGAATATCCAGGTGTACATCCGATTTTTTTCATTTTTTTGATATTTAGAAATATCATTTTCGGGTAATGGGTGAATCTACACCCATGAGCTAAAAATGACTCCCTAATTTTTTTGACATTTAAAAAATATCATTTTGTACAATTTCTTTGATACCCAGGACTAGAATTTAGTTAGTAAAATTTCATCAAATTTGTAAAATAATCCTCAATTTGAATAAAATTCATCGATTTTGTTTAAATTCAGGTTATCTGAATTTTGTTTAAAAAAAGTTATTGGAATCACCGCTGGTGGCCGACTCCAATATTACGGGAACATACACCGACGTATCAAACAGTGCCCGTCCGTTCGACAAGCTACATACCAAGGATGCTGTCTCTTGATATGTGAGCCTGCTAGAAGAAGGATTAGTTGTGTGTTGCATAAGCGTGAATTTCTTGTGCATCTTACTTCTACGAGTTTGTTTATCAAATATTAATCAAATACACAAGTACTCCCTCCGTTCTATAATATAAGATGTTTTAGATTTTTTTTTTCATATTCACATGTTTACACACGTATCTAGACACGTTTTAATATACATGTTCACAAATTTTTGTCCAAATCGATAGCATGAAACATTTAAAACATGTCATAGTGTGAAACGAATGGAGTAGCTTCTAGCTAGCTCGGCCTCCTCTCCCCGTCACCCATAAATGAGTGAACCAACAAATTAAAATATTTCTAGATACGTTACATACGTACGAATTGGGTCAAAACCAAAACAACTAGAAAATCTTATAGTATAACACAGAGGGAGTAATTATTTATAGGAACGAAAATCAGGAACCAAAATGACTAGAAAGTCTTGTAGGAACGACCAAACCACAATGCAAATAGGCCAGATCGTTCTACAGTTGTTAGTGAATATGTGGATCGCGGATTTTCGCATAGCGAGAAAGTCAGTCCATGATACCGACACCTGATGATTAACATCTGCAAGGTATCCTGTATGGTGGTGGCATAGCGTCTTGCTTGTGGCGGAGGGGAGAGAGGTGGTGCCAGCGGCGACATGGCGACAAAAGGGAAGGTAGCGCGAGAGGGCAAATCTGGGTGGGAAATGTGTTGTCTCGCCGACAGAGTTTGGCCAGCCCTTTTTCTTCTGCCGACACCCCTAGTCCCCCCCCAATGGGTTGGGTTTGGCCCCTGAGCTCCGAATGAGATTTCGTCCAAATCCAGCGAAAATTGGGGGGGGGGGGGGGGGGTGGACTGGGACAAAAAACTTCTGCCGGCGTAAAAAAAGGTCCATGGGGCTCTTGGTGGGCGTCTTTGAGATGCTTTAAGCCTGGGATTGCGAGTTACAACGGTCAGAATTTTATTCCCTAAAGCCTCTCTATAGTCTTGCGTCATACATGTCCTAAGTAGACGGGTTCCAAATATGCGCCCTCTCATTGCTCACTTGTTAGCTAAAAAACTGAGTCCAGCAGAGGGAGGAATCCCTGCTGATTTTATTAAGATGAAACTACAGACACAACTCGCAGAGCCTGACCCTCAAACGCGGGTCGTGTGCCGCGCTCGCGGCTAACCGCGTGCTGCTGGCCAACTGCTCAACGGCCAGTTCCCTTGTTTTTTTTGCGATCAATATGGAGCTTTATTAATTGGAAATAGGATTACAATCAGTAGCCAGAATGTCTACTAGAGCGTCAGGAGCATCCTGCAACCACAAGTCGGTTTGATGCTCAGCTCCCGCTATATAAGCTAGTCGATCTGCAACCCTATTTGTTGTTCTCTGAATCACTTCTATAATAAGCTCCCTCTCCCCCTCCAAAGTCTCCTTGATATCTTTAACCAGGTGTCCTATATGCGACTTGTCCATGTTTCCTTCCTTCAAAGCTTTTGCAAGGTTTGCACAATCCGTTTGGATGACCAAAGGCTGAGCCGTGTAAGCCAATGCAATCCCAATTCCTTCTCTAAAAGCCAGTGTTTCAGCTTCCAGGGCATCCCGGCAGCGGTTGAAAAATGTGCAGGAGGCCAACACAAAATCACCTCTACCATCACGTATAACTGCAGCCGTCCCGGCCTCCTTCTGCACCGGGTCGAACGAGCCATCAACCGAGACAGCAAGCCATCCATCTGGTGGTTTTGGCCATTGAGCTATTTCATGGGTTCGTCTGCAGCTGCCTCGCCCTTCTTCTTCATTGTTTTTGAGATGACTGATTTGTCTTTCAGTATGTCCTTACCATCATTCGCTCCAATGAGCAGTAGAGAATTCATATAACTCTGAAGGAATAACCGTGAAGCTTCTAAAGGTGCCTCTTTTTTCCCATGGATTATCTCATTGCGGTTATGCTAGTTCCTCCATATGATCATCAACAACCGTGCTCTTGCGTCATCGTCCAGAGTCACCAGAAGATCAAACAGCCATTCCGGTCCTGTATGCATTAGTTGTTCTTTCTCCGGTATGTCCCAGACTTCTTTCATTGCATCCCACAGTGCTGCAGCGCGTGGGCATACTACTACTGCATGGAAACCATCCTCCTCTACACATCCACACCTTTGGCACATACTGTCCACTTCCATATTCTTATGCTTTTTGTTTCCCTTGTTGGTAAACCCCCCACAAGCATTTTCCAAGCACATATTTTCACTTTTTGAGGAACATTTATTTTCCAAAACATCTTCCACACAGGTCAATTTCCACTAGGTCTAGAGCTTGTGGATACATCACCTTGTGGCCTCAGTTTTTCCTCCACTCCAAGATGGTAAGCACTCCGAACTGTGAAGAGCCCTGTTTTCTCCAAATTCCAAGCCACAAAATCACGATCATGTCTTGGGGACACCTGTATGTTTAGGATTTCCTCCACATCCGCAGGGATCATATACTCATTCAGTAAATCTTCATTCCACGAACCATCCAACCGTAGGAATTGTTCAACTCTTTCTAGACGACAATTTCCTCTTGGTGATAATGGTTTGCGTGACCCCGAAGCACGTGGTATCCAAGGATCCCTCCATACCTTAACTGTTTCTCCATTTCCAATTCTCCATATGACACCTTTTTTCAATAATTCCAGGCCATATTCAATTCCTTTCCACACCGGTGAGGCATTAACAGGAAACACCGTATCTAACAAGCTTCCGCTTTTGTAGTATTTTGCTTTAAGTAGGCGGGCACACAAGCTGTTCGGTCTCTCCAGCAATCTCCATGCTTGCCTAGCTAGAAGAGCTTGGTTGAAGACCCTCATATCACGAAAGCCTAGACCTCCTCGGTTCTTTGGGCGTATCAATTTTTCCCATGCAACCCAGTGGGTCTTGTGCCTTCCATCTTCAACCCCCCACCAATAGCTTCGAATCAACTTTGTGAGATCATCACAGACAGACATGGGCAATTTAAATACGCCCATAATATATGTTGGAATCGCCTATGCAATTGCCTTGATCAAAGTTTCCGTTGCCGCCGTCGACATCAACTTGTCTCCCGGCTCATATAATTTCAACCTTTTTACATTCAAGCAAGGCAAGTGCACATAAAAACACATCTTCTTCTTGCAGAGGTCTGGGATCCGCACCCCCTTTTCTAAAAAAATAAATAAATAAAAACACTTCTTGTTATTTGGCCACGGAGCAAGTGCCATGCCATTAGTGATATTTCAAAAAAGAAAAAAAATTGTGGGATTCTTCTTCCACAACGTTTACACTGTATATATCTATCAGATCTAAAGTCTAAAGCAACCTATACTTAGAGGAAACTCCTTTTGTATATGCTCGAGTCAACACGAAGCCAAGGAAGTCAATAAGAACTGTTTAGCCAAATTGGGATTAGCTAACCAGGCAACCGAGAGACTTTCTTTCGCTCTTGGGTGCACGATTTTGCCTTGTTTTGATTACAAAAGCAATTTAGGCCACCAAACTCACGGGAAACCCATTTCCAGCCGTAGAGTCGCACGATGAGCAGACTTAGCGTCAGCTTCATTCGTCGACTCAAGTTTCTCATGCATCACATTCCTACTAGATCCCGCCATCAATCAACAGTCCAATACTCGAAGCGTTCTCTTCTTCCTTCTCTTCTTACAATTTGCTGTGATGTGGTCGTTTCCAATTTTGGTTTACGCTGTGTGAAGAGAGTAGCTATTTATTCTTATGAATGTAACACCAAGTTCGTATGGGCTAGCGTAGTGTACGCATATAAGTGGCGTAATTGCATCACTGTTCACCAACCAGTCTACCTATCTCAGTAGCTTTGATTGAATTATTTATTGTCGCGTGGCCTAATGGACTATGCATGTAGCCAAAATGTACTCATAGTATAATACTCCATCCGTGGCCTAATGGACTATGCATGTAGCCAAAATGTACTCATAGTATAATACTCCATCGCGTGGCCATATCGCACCGCTACCAGCAGGATGCGGCCGCAATGCGTTTCAAAAGGCACCAAGGGAAATGTGGACGTTGCCTTGCTCCCCTCAAGCACCACTGCTCCACCGCGTGCCGTGACCCGGTGCGCCGCATCACCTGTAATCTCTCCGGCCATAAGGAGCACGCATGTCCACTTCGTCTCGCCGCCAAGCAAGTCAAGCCAGCCCTTGCACACCCGCCGCCGTGCTGCCCTTCTTCCTCCCCGCTCGTGAAAGGAGCTCTATCGTGGGCCAAGGTCGCTGAGGCTTCGCTCCAGGCTCCGTCCGTGACACACGATCCGCCAGATCCGGTTGGCCACTCATGCATCACGCCAACAAGCTCCATCTCGACGCCTTTGTCACCCGCTACGACTGCGCACCCTGAGATGGATGAGTGTTTCTCCACATTGGCATCGAGGGTGCTGGCTAGTGAGAGGTGCTACAAGATGAGCGTGGACGATGTGCTCTCTGCAGAGAACGAGAGGGCTGACTTGCGGATGCTGCAAATGCAAGGAAAGGACGACGACTGCAAGACGACTGAGTCGGAGGTGCTTTTGTGCCTGTCGAATGACTGCGTCTAGGGAGGTGTTGCCGGAGGTCTCTCGTCCGGCTTTGGAGTGCTCCCCATTGATGACTAGTAGTCACCCGCTCCTTTCTCCGGAGGTGGGCCTCACCATGGTTCTGCTCTCGCCTGGCGACGCGCCGTGCCAGGGGGACATCCCAGCGTGGACGTAGAGAGCCTGGATGACCTCACCATGGTGTCGATCTCGTCTGGCGACGCGCTGTGCGACGGGGAATTTTCCAGTGAGGATGATGAGGAAGGGGAGATGGGGCAGCTGATACCCGATGACGTAGTTACCTGCGTCAAAAGAATATGGGTTAGGTTGAGACTCCAAGTGCAGAGTGTGTAGTAAGTGGAAGACGTGTTTTCCCCACGAGGGGTGACTCGAGGTTTAATATCGAACTCTTGGGGAATCAGTAGTGAAAGATTTATCTTCCTATCCTTTTCTTGGTTAGCTGCAAAACAAAGTAAATGTTTTGGTCCTCAGCCTCACCTAGTGGTTGTCAAGTACAAGGTGTGAGAATAATATCAAGATAATATGCAATGCAAACAAGAAATAAATATGCAATGGTGGTAAATAAATATGCAAGGATGGTGGTGGCAATGATAAATGATATTTTTGCGTTTTATATGATGTATGCAAGATGTAAAAGTGTTTTTGTATTTTCGGATTTTTAAATGGCAGAAAATGGAAAATGGATAAAAGTTGTTGTAAATGTGTTTCTTATAATTAAAAATGGACCAGGGTTCATGGTTTGACAAATGCACTCTCTCTTTAATAAAGTGGTAGACAATGGAATACTAGAGTTGACATATGAGATTGCAACACAAAAGTTTAGTGACAAGTTACTAATTATATGGGCATCACGTCCTAACATAGAGACCTTTTGTTTATTAGTCTCACTTATACTCCACCAAGATGCGAACTAAATCATAACACCTCAGTAATTAAGATAACTCAGAGTATAGCTTTAAGTATCATGACATGATAAAATAAGAACATGGTAGATCTAGTCATGGAGTAGTGGCAATGGTCACACCCACATCTCCGGTAACATGGTATTTTTCTTCATCCCTAGTGAGGCAACAAAGTAAGGTAAACATACCCAAGTGGATCGCGGAACTATCTCTCACGTTCACCGCACTAGCCACTCTCCGTTACTCCAACTAATGCACACATCACCCCACACACGCTCTCATAAATATGCTTGATCAAAACAAGTAAATAGGAACAAGGTACATAATATGCATCTACTTTCATAATTGAAACAAAACTATTGCAATCTCAAACATATATTAACTCATAAAAAGATCCACCACATAGGTATTACATAGATAACCGTAATCATGTTCAGCATCTCATACGGTACTAATTAGTGAAGCTCAAAGAGAGGAGAGATACATAAGTTACTTCCACAAACCCATAGTCAAGGGGTGGACTACTCCCTCTTCATCATGGAGACGGTGGAGAAGTCGTTGGAGAAGATAGAGACCACGCCGGCAGCGCCCCGCCGGAGTTTTCCCCCTCCAATTTGCAGCTCCAGGTCTCTGTTTCGGTGTTTCTGTCTTTCGGCGGCGCTCCTGTCCGAAGGGCGTCAGGGACTATTTTTATAGTCGGTTTTAGGTCAAGACAGAGTCGTGGGCGAAAAGATCGACGTCAATGGAGCCTCGAGGCTCCAGATGGTGGGTCCCACGCGACCAGATTCCTTGATCGCGTGGGTGATGTCTACGCACGGTTCTATTCTTGTAGAGAGTGTTGGGCCTCCAAGTGCAGAGGTTTGTAGAACAGCAACAAGTTTCTCTTAAGTGGATCACCCAAGGTTTATCGAACTTAGGGAGGTATAGGTCAAAGATATCCCTCTCAAGCAACCCTGCAGTTAAGATACAAGAAGTCTCTTGTGTCCCCAACACACCTAATACAATTGTCAGATGTATAGGTGCACTAGTTCGACGAAGAAATAGTGAAATACAAGTAATATGGATGATTATAAGTGGCAATTGCAATCTGAAATAAAAATGGCAGCAAACAAACTTGAGCCAAAATGAGAGCAAACGGTGTTTCAATGCTTGAAAATAAGGCCTAGGGATCATACTTTCACTAGTGGACACTCTTAACAATAATAATATAATTGAATACATAGATATTTCCTCTTCACTATGCTACTCTGAACTATTCTCCTGTTGGATAACGAACACCAATTCTTTGTGTAGGGCTACGAAAGCACACCTTAAAGTCGCATTCCACATTTAGGGAACCTCAATGTCACTATAAGCTCCCCAAAATAGTACTAGACAAACACCACAATTTCATAGAGACATCCAACACAAATAATAACTCATGATAAATATTCATATAATTTTTAGCCTAAGAGTCACACACGGTGCGCACACTGTCAACTTCGCACCATGGGACAAAGATGACTCTGGAGTTTACATTAATAAAACCACTCAAGTAGCATAATTCATAAGATAACGAAGAGTAACATCTATGGATCCAACTAGATTACAAAGCTCATGATCACATAAAGATCATACCATGGGAGAGAGAGATGAACCACATAGCTACTGGCATGAGCCCTCAGCCTCGATGAAGACTACTCACACATGGTCATTGTGGGCACGCTTGATGGAGAGGTTGATGAAGAGGTGCAGCCCGGAGAGGAGACGGCGGCCCGTTGCAGCCACGACGCGGCGGCGACGGCAAGGCGTGGCGGTGGCTGCCCAGGGATGCGGCCCTCGGGGGCGGCAGCCCTTGGCCCCCCTTCTTCTTCCTTGGTGATGGTGCAGCAATGGAGGAGCTCCTCCCCCTCCTTGGCGGCTGCCAAGAGGAGGAAAATTCGTGGCTTTTTTGGTCTCCCACGAGTCAGGGTTTCCTTCTTTATATAGGCTCTCGGATTTTCGTCACCCCCTTTTAGGGCTTCACCATATTGGGCCTACAGGCTGCATCCGAACTCCGATTTGGCTGATTTTGGGCTTACAAGTTGCGTATGAAAATTTGTGACAACTTCCTAAACATATTTATCTCCATTTGACGTCATCTTCGAGGGTCAAACTGACAAACTCCGAAAACAGTTCTGGGACAGATTTCAGCAAAGTTCCAATTCGACTCCAACAAGGTTTCCTTTGCCCACTTTTGATAATTCCTACACATTAAAGTGTAAAACAAGAACATTGTGAACTTTGGCAACTATTAGTAAGTTAGTTCCAATAAATATAATAAAGTTGCAAATAAATAGGGAATTTAGGACAATAAACTACAAAGTTCATGTATGCATTTTACATGCATCAGTGGACCACCCTCTTTTGGGTCTCGGGCCTCCGCTTATTCGCTTCCTTCGCTCCCAAGTCTTCTTCCTTCCAAAAACTGATGCTCGTAAATTTCCAGGTCATTTGGACGTCGTTTGGGTCCCTGAAACATTAAAATATAGAAAATAGGGTTTTCTGTCTACGCATGGTTAATTCCATAAAAATAGGAAATCAATAAAATATTCCCAAAATCATTATAAAATATTTATATAACCCTTATATGATGCAAATATGATTGGAATATAAGCAATATAGTGCAAAGTTCATGTATGCATTTTACATGCATCAACATCCCCAAGCTTAACCAATACTCGTTCTCGAGTATGAAGGTGATAAAACTAACATGGACTTTGCAATTTAGTACTAAAAATGGATATCAAAGATGATTACTATTGCTACATAGAGTCAAATGATTCATTCTTCAAAGGAGTAGCAATATGCAAGATAGTTTATGAAGTGATATCAAGTATTCAATGCAAGGATGTTCAATGATAATTCACAAAGTGTAACATGAAAGAAAGTAATATGGACCACATGTATGCATAATGACAAGTAATAACATCCTACAATGGTCATAGAGTATTTGATGAAAATCTGAATATATAAGGTGGACACTTTGGAAAGATATATATGTGAGTAGAGGAAAAACATGCATACGTTTCATCTAACTTCCAAACTCTTCTACTTAAGTTGATGATTGCAATGTAGTAATCCTTGGTGTCAAGCTCTCATTACCCCTATCATAGCATCTTGAATGATTAAAGTTTAATGTGAAAGCAAATATGAGTAGTGTGCTTGACAAAGTAAAGGTTAGGTGTCTCATGCCCCTTGAATACAAGTACCTACACCATGAGTTACTCAACTTGGGAAAAAAGTAAGTTCAAGTTATATATCATTGTAAGTAATAATAGTATCATTAAGAGCGTCAACTGGGGTACCTCTTGTTTCAGGATATGGATCAAGCCCATATCAAAATGACAAGACAAACAAACAAAATGAACAATCTCAACACCCTTTTTATTTACCATTTGGATAGTTTTTTATTGTAAGGTGTATCACAGAAGGTTCGCCATAGTATGTAAGTAAATTTCCACCATGAATGATGTATGGCTTAGATTAGTGGCCCAGCGTCTCTCTAACCATTTATACATACTCATTTAAACTTGCTTTATCTCCACATTTATTTCACCCATGATAAGCATCCATAAACAAAAGTACATGATATCAACTAAATGAATTAAGAGCATGTTGAAAGCTTGCCATGTGACAGCACATATGAGCTAACTCCCAACCCAAAACATTTGTCAAGCCCACAACATCATAATCTTAATCACAATGGGTCATGTTTATTTAATGCAATAAAAGTAAAGTGTGCATCAAGTTCGTGAGAGCTATATAACCAACTTTTTCCATAACAATCAACAACACAAGCATTTTCATTCAGAGGTATAGATAACACAAATATCATGATAAACTGTCGTGGTGGGATCACGGCAGATGCCATGGGTATGGCTTAGTTGGGGCCGAATGGTCATTGGGGAATCCGGGGAGGGTTTATGCACTCAAGATGTGCACAAGCAAGAACATGCAAGAAACCACAAGAACATGAACAAGAAGCCGAGAAAGCCAAGAACACAAAAGACACCTCGATGTACCCAGGTTCGGGGCCTTCGTGAGGAAGTAAAACCCCTACTCCTGCCTTTCCTCTCTCAATATATCAGTGTAGTTCCCAGGTACAAGGTGCTCCTCGAGCTGTATGATGCTCCCAAAGTGAGAGCTCTAGACGGAAGATGAAACTATGAAGGGGGAAATGAGCTAGGGTTTTCGCCGTCCTCCTCCCTGGAGGTAGAGATGCCGCATATATACATGGGCCGAAGTACAGTTTTACCCCTGCCTACAACTAACAATGGCATGGCCAAAAGGTAGAAGACAAGCCTCTGCCTCCTGCCAGCTCAACGGCCGGACTGTCAGGCCAGACATGCCTAGCTTTCCTCTTCCGGTCATACTTCAGTAGCCTGCCGAGGTCTAGCCTGTAGACCTTTCCCGAAATAGCCAAGTCAGCTCCTAGGCCCCCGAGCTTCCAGGAAACCCGTGGACGGACCTTGCCGTCCTCTGAAGCTTCGGGCCACGAGCTCTGCGGCGCCCGTGACCTCTCTGACATGCCTCGATCCTTGCTGCCAACCTCGGATAACACTCCTGATCCTATACCTCGGTAGAGAATACCTTATTCCTGTGGTAGCTAGCTGATTACCCCGAGGTTGATATCTCGGAGGATATACCTCGGAGAATATACCTCAGACGTACGCCTTACGTCGGATGACGCCTCCTGCGTCCTTGCTCAATCGTTACCTCGGACAGCTTACTGCCTTAACCTTACATGTCTTTACCTCATCTTTACCCTACCCGGGGTAACCCCCCGACAGTAGTCCCGAGGCTGTGGGGGACTCGCAGAGTCGTGCGCAGACTTACAAAAATAAATGCCGCCATCGAAACCTCCATGCACATGACCTCCTGCGCGTATGGGCGCCATAGTGATTCGGTTGTCTTAGCCATGCCCTCCAGGCCAACTGCGACATCCGGCTGACCGAGCTCACCCGAATCAACAACGAGATGGACAGTTTGTGCTGGAAATGTGTTGCCTGAATGGTCACCACTATATGCCGGCTCTTAGCCCTCCTGGCCTTTACCGAGCTCGGATGCTGCCAGCGTTGGTTAGCCCTCCTGGCTTTTACCGAGCTTGAATGCCACCATCGTCGGTTAGCCCTCCTGGCTTTTGCCGAACCTGGATGCCGCCAGCGTCGGTTAGCCCTCCTGGCTTTTACCGAACTTGGATGCCGCCAGCGTCGGTTAGCCCTCCTGGCTTTTACCGAAGTTGGATGCCGCCAGCGTCGGTTAGCCCTCCTGGCTTTTACCGAACTTGGATGCCACCAGCGTCGGTTAGCCCTCCTGGCTTTACCGAATTTGGATGCCACCAGCGTCGGTTAGCCCTCCTGGCTTTTACCGAACTTGGATGCCACCAGTGTCGGCTAGCCCTCCTGGCTTGTACCGAACTTGGATGCCGCCAGCGTCGGTTAGCCCTCCTGGCTTGTACCGAACTTGGATGCCGCCAGCGTGAACTGGACCGACATAAACCTGCAAGTATGTATCTCATATGTCTCGGTATCTCGGCCTCATTGGTATTTCACACATGTCTCGGTACCTCGGCCTCATTGGCATATCACACATGTCTCGTACCTCGGCGATTCTGGGCATATCACACATGTCTCGGTACCTCGGCCTCATTGGCATATCACACATGTCTCGGTACCTCGGCCACTCTGGGCATATCACACATGTCTCGTACCTCGACCACTCTGGGCATATCACACATGTCTCGGTACCTCGGCCTCATTGGCATATCACACATGTCGGTTTTAGCCACTCCGGCGTATACCGACATAAGTGTCTCCAGCTACTGCTGGACTGACATATAGCCTGAGAAAATATATCTCAAAGGTTGCCTCCGACTAACAAACATAAACAAAGATCTGGTATGCAAATGATGCCACGATACGTTGGCAAACGGAATAAACAGCGATGTGAGATATAGAAAGATGTCATGATATTGTGACAAACCGAAATAAACGGCGATCCGGGATGGGGAATGATACCGTGATACTGTGGTAAACCGAAGTAAACGGTGATTTAGAGAATACTGATAATGCTAGGGTACCTTGGATAATTTGAGATAACCAATATAACCATGATACCTTAGATTTCCACTTTAAACCCAGATTTCCAATATGACCCGGATTTCCATTATGATCCGATTTCCATTATGATCCGGATTTCTATTATGATCCGGATTTCCAATATACCTCGGATTTCTGGAATACCCAGTGACGAACATTCTCAACAAAACCGACGTCACCTTTCAACGTTAGTCCAACATAGATATCATGAAGAATATTTGACGGGAACAACAATTATACTAACCGAGGCAAACTAGCTATAGCACTTGATAGAAAACGAATCTAACAGCAGTTACTAAGCACAAAGATCCAGACTCGGTTTCGACCGAGTCCCCGAGTTACTTTTCTTATCTAGGAGAAGGTGTAAAACAAACTGGCTACCCAGTCCCCGGGTTAAGACACTCTACCCCGGGGAAAACAACTAATCATAGCAAGGTAGGAACGAGGGGGCAGTCCCCGAGTACTATTTGAGACTATCTAGAAGCATGTGAAGACACATAAATGATACTTACAAGGCCAGGTTGTTGGAGAAGTCTTAATTTGGATTTCCAAGTCTTAACTCGGATTCTCCCAGGATACCTCGGACTTCAGAACACCTCAGACTTCAGAACACCTCGGATTCCAAAACACTTCGGATTCCAGAACACCCCGGATTCCAGAACAGCTCGGACAGAACACCTCGGATTACAGAACAGCTCGGGCAGAACACCTCGATCAGAACACCTCAGATTACAGAACAGCCCGGACAAAACACCTCGGATAGAACACCTCGGATCACAGAACAGTCCGGACAAAACACCTCGGACAGAACGCCTCAGATTACAGAACAGCTCAGATTCCAGAACAGCTCGGATTCGCACTGCAGCCAACTCGAAAATGAGTCAACTAACGGGGACGAGGCCGAAGTCGAGTCCCCGCGTTGATGACGAAGGTCCCATCCGAATTGATCCAGCAAACGCCACTATCAGCCCCAAGGTGGGCGCCAACTGTCGTGGTGGGATCACGGCAGATGCCATGGGTATGGCTTAGTTGGGGCCGAATGTTCGTTGGGGGAATCCGAGGAGGGTTTATGCACTCAAGATGTGCACAAGCAAGAACATGCAAGAAACCACAAGAACATGAACAAGAAGCCGAGAAAGCCAAGAACACAAAAGACACCTCGATGTACCCAGGTTCGGGGCCTTCGTGAGGAAGTAAAACCCCTACTCCTGCCTTTCCTCTCTCAATATATCAGTGTAGTTCCCAGGTACAAGGTGCTCCTCGAGCTGTATGATGCTCCCAAAGTGAGAGCTCTAGACGGAAGATGAAACTATGAAGGGGGAAATGAGCTAGGGTTTTCGCCGTCCTCCTCCCTGGAGGTAGAGATGCCGCATATATACATGGGCCGAAGTACAGTTTTACCCCTGCCTACAACTAACAATGGCATGGCCAAAAGGTAGAAGACAAGCCTCTGCCTCCTGCCAGCTCAACGGCCGGACTGTCAGGCCAGACATGCCTAGCTTTCCTCTTCCGGTCATACTTCAGTAGCCTGCCGAGGTCTAGCCTGTAGACCTTTCCCGAAATAGCCAAGTCAGCTCCTAGGCCCCGAGCTTCCGGGAAACCCGTGGACGGACCTCGCCGTCCTCTGAAGCTTCGGGCCACGAGCTCTGCGGCGCCCGTGACCTCTCTGACATGCCTCGATCCTTGCTGCCAACCTCGGATAACACTCCTGATCCTATACCTCGGTAGAGAATACCTTATTCCTGTGGTAGCTAGCTGATTACCCCGAGGTTGATATCTCGGAGGATATACCTCGGAGAATATACCTCAGACGTATGCTTACGTCGGATGACGCCTCCTGCGTCCTTGCTCAATCGTTACCTCGGACAGCTTACTGCCTTAACCTTACATGTCTTTCCCTCATCTTTACCCTACCCGGGGGTAACCCCCCGACATAAACATACTCGGAATAGCATAAAGCTAATAGGTAGATATGGTGGACTCACTGGAATAACTTTGGTTGAAGGTGTTGGAAACAAGTTTTTACTTGTTGGAATTTTTGGGCTAGCAAGAGGGAGAAAGTTGACCATCTAAATGCATGCATGAGTGTCCATAGAACTAACTAATCCATGTTAAACAAAGTAAAGTAACATTCAGCATCAAAACATGAATAAAAGATAGCTCTTGATAAAACGCTTGCAAATTATTACTCATTAACAAGCTCATGAATCATCCAATTATATGCAACTTTTTGAATCAACTTAAACATCCCTTTTCCCAATCTTATAATAGCATCCAACATAATTCAACCCAAATTTCTAGTAGCTCTTTCATATATAGATGATAGTGTGGTGGTCTCACAAAATAAAAATCAAACCAAAACAAACAAAAAGACGGTCCAAGTGATGCATGTAAAATACATACATGAACTTTGCACTATATTACTTATAATTCAATCATATTTGCATCATATAAGGGTTATATCAATGTTTTATCATGATTTTTGGAATATTTCATAATTTTCCTATTTTTATGGAATTAACCCTGCGCAGGCAGAAAACCCTATTTTCTATATTTTAATGATTTAGGGACCCAAACGACGTCCAAATGACCTGGAAATTTACGAGCATCAGTTTTTAGAAGGAAGAAGACTTGGAGCGAAGGAAGCAACAAACGAAGGCCTGAGGCCCAAAAGAGGGTGGCCCACGCGGCCAAGGAATCTGGTCGTGTGGTACCCACCATTTGGAGCCTCGAGGCTCCGTTGCCGTCGATCTTTTCGCCCACGACTCCGCCTTGACCTAAAACCGACTATAAAAATAGTCCCCGACGCCCTTCGGAAAAGAGCGCCGCCGAACACAGAAACACCGAAACAGAGACCTGGAGCTGCAGATTGGAGGGGGGAAACTCCGGCGGGGCGCTGCCGGCGTGGTCTCCATCTTCTCCAATGACTTCTCCACCGTCTCCATGATGAAAGGGAGTAGTCCACCCCTGGACTATGGGTTTGTGGAAGTGACCCCTGGACTATATAGAAAAATACCATGTTACCGGAGATATGGGTGTGACCATTGCCACTACTCCATGACTAGATCTAGCATGTTCTTATTTTATCATGTCATGATACTTAAAGCTATACTCTGAGTTATCTTAATTACTAAGGTGTTATGATTTAGTTCGCATCTGTGGAGTATAAGTGAGACTTCTAAACAAACGTCTCTATGTTAGGACGTGATGCCATATAATTAGTAACTTGTCACTAAACTTTTGTGTTGCAATCTCATATGTCAACTCTAGTGTTCCATTGTCTACCACTTTATTAAAGAGAGAGTGCATTTGTGAAACCATAAAACCTGGTCCATTTTTAATCATAAGAAACATCTTTCCAACAACTTTTATCCATTTTCTGCCATTTTTAAAAATCCAAAAATACAAAAACACTTTTACATCTTGCATACATCATATAAAAACCCCAAAAAATATCATTTATCATTGCTACCACCATCCTTGCATATTTATTTACCACCATTGCAATATTTTCTTGTTTGCATTGCATATTATCTTGATATTATTCTCACACCTTGTGCTTGGCAACCACTAGGTGAGGTTGAGGACCAAAACATTTACTTTGTTTTGCACGTAACCAAGAGAAGGATAGGAAGATAAATCTTTCACTACTGATTCTCCGAGAGTTCGATATTAAACCCTCGAGTCACCCCTCGTGAGGTAAACAAGTCTTCCACTTACTACACACTCTGCACTTGGAGTCTCAACCTAACCCATATTCTTTTGACGCAGGTAACTACGTCATCGGGTATCACAATGTTTATGCGATAAAGTGTTTCGGTCGAAAAACAGAAGTTAGACGTGTGCAAACCGAGAGTGTCTAGGTCCAGTGGGTTGTCTTTCACATCCCCAAGCTTATGGTCTTCACCATCCTTGGATAGCTCTTGTTGCATCTCCTCCAATCCCTGTGAAAAAACTTCAAAACACCGTTTCTCCCATTTCTTTTCTGTGGGGTTGCATTAGTAGTGATAAACAAATAATTTCTTGCTGCATGTAATACTTGAAGAAAAATTCATATGAATATCCAGAAAGTGTATAATGTTGTATGCCTACTCATTGTTGGGTTGCGGGTAAAACTTTAAAATTTTCCGAACCTTACCGCCAAGATCTATTTATGAAGGTACGTTGCACCCATAATGCGATGATCCAGAATACTTACAAACACGCTTGCGAAAGATCTTGTGTTTGTCGAAGTAGATGTCGGTGAAGCCTGATGAAGAATCTCACGTCCACGCCGGGAGGTGAGATTGTTGCCCGCGCGTCATCGTTGATGTAGACCTTGATGAAGTTGCTCCGTTGTCCAAGGAACTTACTTGCGCAAATCCCGCTCTAGCGGTATCCACACATACACGTGTCAACCCACCCCGTGCGTTCACCGCCTAGCTACTATCACGTGGTGAAGAGTAGCCTTGCGGCGTAGTTTAGGTGGTAGATCTAATCAACTAGATTAGATCTATATGAGAAGATTAGAGACGTCTAATACTCAACACCTGAGATCTACAAGATAGAGAGAGAACTTGCATGGAGGCAAACTTGTGTCTCAAGCCCTAGGCTTGGGGCAGCTTATAAAGGAGGCCAAGGGGTGGAGGACTTGGGGAAGGGGCCGAACCCTTCCCCTTTAGGGCCGGCCGGCCAAGGAAGGGAGGGAGGGTCCCTCCCCTTCCCCAACTCGGATTTAGGGGGAGGAGTAGGACTCCTCCCTCCAAACCTGCCTTTCCCTACAAGGAAGGGGGGGAGGAAACCCTCCCCCAATCCAACTCGGGTTGGGGGGAGAGTTGGACTCCTCCCCACCGCCTCCTGCCATGTGGGGCCCACCCTGGGCCGCCGCCCTATGTGGGGCTGCTAGCGCTAAGTTGACGAGGGAATATCTCCCCGGCAACAGCGCCAGAAACTATGCTTGATGCGTGTAACGTCACACGTCATTGGGAACCCCAAGAGGAAGGTATGATGAGTGCAGCAGCAAGTTTTCCCTCAGTATGAAACCAAGGTTTATCGAACCAGTAGGAAAACGAGGTTGCTTCGAAGGTGTTGGTGAAGGAGTGTAGTGCGGCGCAACACCAGGGATTCCGGTGCCAACGTGGAACCTGCACAACACAATCAAATTACTTTGCCCCAACTTAACAGTGAGGTTGTCAATCTCACCGGCTTGCTGAAAACAAAGGGTTAAACGTATCGAATGGAAATGATGTTTGTTTGCATAAAACAGTAGAGAACAATGATTGCAGTAGATTGTATTTCAGATGTAAAAGAATGGACCGGGGTCCACAGTTCACTAGTGGTGTCTCTCCAATAAGATAACTAACATGCTGGGTAAACAAATTACAGCTGGGCAATTGACAATTGATAAGTGCATATAACATGCATGTGTGAGTTGTGGTGTCTACTATGAGATTCATTTGGGCATTACGACAAAGTACATAGACCGCTATCCAGCATGCATCTATGCCTAAATAGTCCACTTTCCGGTTAACATCCGTACCCCTTCCAGTATTAAGTTGCAAGCAACAGACAATTGCATTAAGTAATGTGCGTAATGTAAACAATACATTCATCCTTGAATAAAGCATTGCTGTTTTACCCCTAGTGGCAACAACACATCTACAACCTTAGAACTTGCTGTCACTATCCCAGGTTAAATAGAGGTTGAACCCAACTATCATGCATAAATACCCCCTCTTGGTTACAAGTATTCACTTGGCCAAGGCTTCAACAAGTAACGGAGAGCATGCAAGATCACAAATGACATAGACATGATAATATAATATTCAGCTCCACATAGGTATCAATATAAGTCAGATCCCAGCAAACACAACATGTAGCATTACAATAAGATGATCTTGATCATGATAGGCAGCTCACAAGATCTAAACATGATGGCACAAGTGGAGAAGACAACCATCTAGCTACTGCTATGGACCCATAGTCCAAGGATGAACTACTCACGCATCACTCCGGAGGCGGGCATGGCGATGTAGAGCCCTCCGGTGATGATTCCCCTCTCCGGCAGGGTGCCGGGAAGAGCTTCAGAACCCCCCGAGTTAGGGTTGACGACGGCGGCGGCAGCGAATATGTTCTGGATGAAAGGCTCGGTGTTTTAGGGTTTTCACGTCTCGGGGAATAAATAGGCGAAGGGGCGATGTCGGCGGACCCCCGAGGGGCCCAAACCACAGGCGGCGCGGTGGGCCCCTGCCGCGCCGCTGTGGTTTGGCCACCTCGTGGCTCTTCGTCTCTCCTTCGGACTCCGTGTACGTGCTGGAAAAATAGGGACTTGGCCTTTTGTTTCGTGCAATTCCGAGAATATTTCCAGAAGTAACTTTCTGAAACCAAAAACAGCAGAAAACAGGGAACTGGCACTGTGGCATCTTGTTAATAGGTTAGTCCCAGAAAATGCATAAAAGTGATGAAGTGTATATAAAACATGTAGCAAATGGTATAATATAAGCATGGAACAGCAGAAATTATGGATACGTTGGAGACGTATCAAGCATCCCCAAGCTTAGTTCTACTCGTCCTCGAGTAGGTAAAACGATAACAACAAATAATTTCTGAGGAGACATGCTTTCACACAATCTTGATCAATATATTGCAAGGCTCATGTCATGAATGAAGTGACTCAAAGCAATGTCTATAGTTTGCTAACAAATAGATAAAGAGTAAACAATGAATCATATAAGCAAAAACTTTTCATGAATAGTACTTTCAAGACAAGCATCAAAAAGTTTTGCATAAGAGGTAACTCATAAAGCAATAGATTCAAAGTAAAAGGCATTGAAGCAACACAAAGGATGATTAAGTTTCAGCATTGCTTTCAACTTGTAACATGTATATCTCATGGATAGTTGTCAACATAAAGCAATATAACAAGTGCAATAAGTAAACATGTAAGAATCAATGCACACAAAGTTGACACAAGTGTTTGCTTCTAAGATAGAAAGGAGTAGGTAAACTGACTCAACATAAAGTAAAAGATAGGCCCTTCGCAGAGGGAAGCAGGGATTAAATCATGTGCTAGAGCTTTTTAAGTTTTCGAAAGCATATAGAGAGCACAAAATAAGTATTTGAGAGGTGTTTGTTGTTGTCAACGAATGGTAGTGGGCACTCTAACCCCCTTGTCAACCAGACTTTCAAGAGCGGCTCCCATGAAGGACGTTATCTCTACCAGCAAGGTAGATCATCCCTCTTCTCTTTTGTTTACACATGTATTTTAGTTTCTTTATAGATGACACTCCTCCCAACCTTTTGCTTACACAAGCCATGGCTAACCGAATCCTCGGGTGCCTTCCAACATTCACATACCATGGAGGAGTGTCTATTTGCAAATTAAGTTGCTTACTGATAAATCAGGGCAAAACATGTGAAGAGAATTATTAATGAAAGTTGTAATTAATTGGGGCTGGGCACCCCGTTGCCAGCTCTTTTTGCAAATTATTGGATAAGCGGATGTATATGCCACTAGTCCATTGGTGAAAGTCTGTCAGAAGTAAATGACAAGATTGAAAGATAAAACACCACATACTTCCTCATGAGCTATAAAACATTGACACAAATAAGGAGTAATAAAGTTTTGAATAGTTTAAAGGTAGCACATGAAATATTTACTTGGAATGGCAGGAAATACCACATAGTAGGTAGGTATGGTGGACACAAATGGCATGGGTTTTGGCTCAAGTTTTGGATGCACGAGAAGCATTCCCTCTCAGTACAGAGTTTAGGCTAGCAAGGTTGTTTGAAGCAAACACAAGTATAAACCGGTACAGCAAGAATCACATAAAAACATATTGCAAGTATTATAAGACTCTACACTGTCTTCCTTGTTGCTCAAACATTTTACCAGAAAATATCTAGACCTTAGAGAGAACAAATATGCATCCCAAGTCTCAACAAGCTCTACGGTAGTTCTCCACTACTAGGCTTTAACTACATGATGCAAGAGCTTAAACATGATCTACTTGAGAGCTCAAAACAATTGCAAAGCATCAAATCGAAACAAGACAATGATCTACAAGAATGCATATGTCTTTTCCAATACCAACTACTACATGTAGCATTTTCTTTCTTCCAAACAAACACCAATCAATTTATTTAAACATAAACTCTCCAAATGATAATATAATGCAGCAAGAGAGTATTTATAAACAAGTGCTAACAGCTCGAAGAGATGCATGAAAAACAGGAGCTAAAAGCACTGCAGTAGCTAGTTAAGAATACTCAACAAATATAAGTGAAGAACATGAGTATTCACATGAAAAAGCGGAGCGTGTCTCTCTCCCACACAAGGATTGCTAGGATCCGAATTTATTCAAACAAAAACAAAATAAAAACACACAGACGCTCCAAGTAAAGCGCATAAGATGTGAAAGAATTAAAATATAGTTTCACTAGAGATGACCTGATAAGTTTGTTGATGAAGAAGGGGATGCCTTGGGCATCCCCAAGCTTAGACGCTTGAGTCTCTCTGAATATGGTTGGGATGAACCACGGGGGCATCCCCAAGCTTAGGCTTTTCACTCTTCTTGATCACATAATATCACCCTTCTCGCTTGATCCTTGAAAACTTCCTTCACACCAAACTCAAGACAGTTCTCATTAGAGGGTTAGTGCATAATCAAAAATTCTCATATTCTGTAATGATACAATCAATCCCAAAGCTTCTGGACATTAGCTACAGCCACCAATGCTTTGTGGAGCAAAGAAATCCACACAAACACAGTAAAAGAGCGAATGCAAAACAAAAGGCAGAATCTGTCAAAAACAGAACAGTCTGGAATGACGAATTTTTTCGAGGCACTTAAGTTGCTCAGATGGATCTGGCCTAAAATAATGAAAGTTGCGTACATATCTCAGGAATATGCGTGATTTTTTCAGAATTTTTGAATTTTCTACAGGGAGATAAGCTCAAATCCGTGACAGCTAAAAATCTGTCACTGCGCAGAAATCCAAATCTTGCATCAACTTTCAATATAGAACTTTACTTGGCACAACATTGCGAAATAAAGATACAAAGGAGTTGCTACAGAAGTAACAAAACTCCTTGACTCAAAAAAAAAAAATAACAGCAAATAAAAACGATGGGTTGTCTCCCATAAGCGCTTTTCTTTAACGCCTTTCAGCTAGGCGCAGAAAGTGAAAATCAAGTGTTGTCAAGAGAAGAAGCATCAACATCATAACTTGCTCTAACAATAGAGTCAAAAGGTAACTTCATTCTCTTCCTAGGGAAGTGTTCCATACCTTTCTTGAGAGGAAATTGGTACCTTATATTACCTTCTTTCATATCAATGATGGCACCAACAGTTCGAAGAAAAGGTCTTCCCAAAACAATAGGACAAGATGCATTGCATTCAATATCCATAACAATAAAATCAACGGGGACAAGGTTATTGTTTACTGTAATAAAAACATCATTAACTCGCCCCAAAGGTTTCTTCATAGCATTATCAGCGAGAAAAACATCCAAATAACAATGTTCCAAAGGTGGCAAATCAAGAATATCATAAAGCTTCTTGGGCAAAACCGAAATACTTGCACCAAGATCACACAAGGCATTGCAATCAAAATCATTCACCTTTACCTTAATGATGGGTTCCCAACCATCTTCTAATTTCCTAGGAATAGAAGCTTTAAGTTTCAACTTCTCCTCCCTAGCTTGCAAAAGAGCATTTGTAATATGCTTTGTAAAAGCCAAATTAATAGTGCTAGCATTGGGACTTCTAGCTAATTTTTGCAAGAACATAATAACTTCAGAGATGTTACAATCATCAAAATCAAAATCATTATTGTCAATGGTGGTGGAACCATTGTCTCCAATAGTTTGAAAAATTTCAGCACTTTTATCAGAAAAAGTTTCAGCAGTTTTAGGCAATTTCAAACGCTTTGCAGAAGTAGTAGAGACATTACCAACACAATAACATTACCATCAATAGTAGGAGGCTTACTAGCATGTAAACATTAGCATTACTAGTGGTGGTGATAGTACAAACTCTAACTATACTATTCTCTTTTTCAAGTTCTTCCTCTTTTTCCCACCTAGCATGCAATTCAGCCAACATCCTAATATTATTATCAATTCGAACTTGGATGGCATTTGCTGTAGCAAATGACTTAGTATCTTTAACTTCATTAGGCATAACTTTCAGTTTTAGAATTTCAACATCATGAGCAAGACTATCAACTTTAGAAGCAGAAGATCATCAATTTTTTCAAACTTTTCCTCAACAGTTTTATTGAAAGCTTTTTGTGTGCTAATAAATTCTTTAAGCATAGCTTCAAGATCAGAGGACACACTTCTATTGTTGCTGTAGGAATTACCATAAGAATTGCCATAACCATTTGAAGGATAAGGCTTATAGTTGTTGCTACCAAAATTATTCCTATAAGCATTGTTGTTGAAGTTGTTGTTTTTAATGAAGTTTACATCAACATGCTCTTCTTGAGCAACCAATGAAGCTAAAGGAACATTATTAGGATCAACATGAGATCTACCATTCACAAGCATAGACATAATAGCATCAATCTTATCACTCAAAGAGGAGGTTTCTTCAACAGAATTTACCTTCTTACCTTGAGGAGCTCTTTCGGTGTGCCATTCGGAATAGTTGATCATCATATCATCAAGTAGCTTTGTTGCTGCACCTAAAGTGATGGACATAAAGGTTCCTCCAGAGGCTGAATCCAATAAGTTCCTTGAGGAAAAATTTAATCCTGCATAAAAGGTTTGGATGATCATCCAAGTAGTCAGTCCATGAGTGGGACAATTCTTCACCAAAGATTTCATTCTTTCCCAAGCTTGAGCAACATGTTCATTATCAAGTTGTTTAAAATTCATAATGCTACTTCTCAAGGATATAATCTTAGCAGGAGGATAATATTTCCCTATGAAAGCATCTTTGCATTTTGTCCAAGAAAATACTATTTCTAGGCAAAGAAAGCAACCATTCTTTAGCTCTTCCTCTCAAGGAGAAAGGAAAAAGTTTCAGTTTTATAATATCCCCATCCATATCCTTATACTTTTGCATTTCACAAAGTTCAACAAAGTTATTAAGATGGGCAGCAGCATCATCAGTACTAACACCAGAAAATTGCTCTTTCATAACAAGATTTAATAGAGCAGGTTTAATTTCATAAAATTCTGCTTAGAAGCAGGTGGAGCAATAGGAGTGCATATGAAATCATTGTTGTTTGTGCTAGTGAAGTCACACAACTTAGTGTTCTCAGGAGTACTCATTTTGAAAAACAAAAAATCAAAAATTAAACAAGTAACTAATTTTTTTGTGTTTTTGATAAAGAGAGCAAACAAGACTAAATAAAAATAAACTAAGCAAGACAAATAACAAAGTAAAGAGATTGGGTGTGAGAGACTCCCCTTGCAGAAGCAATTCGGTTTTCCCCGGCAACGGCGCCAGAAAACGTGTTGTGGCTCTAAGTTGTGAGGGAATATCTCCCCGGCAACAGCCAGAAACAATGCTTGTACGTCACACGTCAGTTGGGAACCCCAAGAGGAAGGTATGATGAGTGCAGCAGCAAGTTTTCCCTCAGTATGAAACCAAGGTTTAATCGAACCAGTAGGAAAACGAGGTTGCTTCGAAGGTGTTGGTGAAGGAGTGTAGTGCGGCGCAACACCAGGGATTCCGGTGCCAACGTGGAACCTGCACAACACAATCAAATTACTTTGCCCCAACTTAACAGTGAGGTTGTCAATCTCACCGGCTTGCTGAAAACAAAGGGTTAAACGTATCGAATGGAAGATGATGTTTGTTTGCATAAAACAGTAGAGAACAATGATTGCAGTAGATTGTATTTCAGATGTAAAAGAATGGACCGGGGTCCACAGTTCACTAGTGGTGTCTCTCCAATAAGATAACTAACATGCTGGGTAAACAAATTACAGCTGGGCAATTGACAATTGATAAGTGCATATAACATGCATGTGTGAGTTGTGGTGTCTACTATGAGATTCATTTGGGCATTACGACAAAGTACATAGACCGCTATCCAGCATGCATCTATGCCTAAATAGTCCACTTTCCGGTTAACATCCGTACCCCTTCCAGTATTAAGTTGCAAGCAACAGACAATTGCATTAAGTAATGTGCGTAATGTAAACAATACATTCATCCTTGAATAAAGCATTGCTGTTTTACCCCTAGTGGCAACAACACATCTACAACCTTAGAACTTGCTGTCACTATCCCAGGTTAAATAGAGGTTGAACCCAACTATCATGCATAAATACCCCCTCTTGGAGTACAAGTATTCACTTGGCCAAGGCTTCAACAAGTAACGGAGAGCATGCAAGATCACAAATGACATAGACATGATAATATAATATTCAGCTCCACATAGGTATCAATATAAGTCAGATCCCAGCAAACACAACATGTAGCATTACAATAAGATGATCTTGATCATGATAGGCAGCTCACAAGATCTAAACATGATGGCACAAGTGGAGAAGACAACCATCTAGCTACTGCTATGGACCCATAGTCCAAGGATGAACTACTCACGCATCACTCCGGAGGCGGGCATGGCGATGTAGAGCCCTCCGGTGATGATTCCCCTCTCCGGCAGGGTGCCGGGAAGAGCTTCAGAACCCCCCGAGTTAGGGTTGACGACGGCGGCGGCAGCGAATATGTTCTGGATGAAAGGCTCGGTGTTTTAGGGTTTTCACGTCTCGGGGAATAAATAGGCGAAGGGGCGATGTCGGCGGACCCCCGAGGGGCCCAAACCACCAGGCGGCGGTGGGCCCCTGCCGCGCGCCTGTGGTTTGGCCACCTCGTGGCTCTTCGTCTCTCCTTCGGACTCCGTGTACGTGCTGGAAAAATAGGGACTTGGCCTTTTGTTTCGTGCAATTCCGAGAATATTTCCAGAAGTAACTTTCTGAAACCAAAAACAGCAGAAAACAGGGAACTGGCACTGTGGCATCTTGTTAATAGGTTAGTCCCAGAAAATGCATAAAAGTGATATGAAGTGTATATAAAACATGTAGCAAATGGTATAATATAAGCATGGAACAGCAGAAATTATGGATACGTTGGAGACGTATCAGGGGCCTGCCCGGCTGGCTACCGTCCTCGCCGCCGGGAGGGGGAGTCACCCCAACTCGGCTCGGCCTCCCCCCACATACATGTGGGATGCGGCTGCCTTGTGGGCCCCATGAGCCCACTTGGCAGCCCCTTTCATTGGGCTCCAAATAAACCCTTTATTTATATTTTCCAATATATTAATTAAATAAATAATTAATTGTTTTGTCTAATTAATTCCTAAATGAATATTTCCTTTAACAGAAAATTCCCGGAATTAATTACTTATCATAAACTCATATTTATATGAACCGAGATACCTAGTATCCCGCGACAAAACATCGGAACAATATTTCCTTCTTCATAAGCACTCGGATTAAATCCGCTGACGATAGAAACCATTCCTATCATCCCGGACATTAGATGTCCGCATTCTCTCTAACTTATTAATTCACCGGAATAAGTCCAGTGACATCGGAGCTACTCGACCAATCTCATTCCTCACTAAAACTACACTTTACTCTCGATCAAAAGATTGACCTACAGCTTAAGCGTGTGACCCGAAAGGTTCAGCAATCACAAAGTATTGTTTGGGAGCTTACCAAACAATAACCAGCAGTGGGTTAGGCATTCGTACTAGCACCCTTGTGTGTGAATGAAAACAGAACCTATGCGTTACCATTACATTAATCCCCTTACGTGCACGATACCAATTATATCTCGAGATGAGACAATGTGCTCTAGTGTGATAAAACCCTTTGACCATAACACATATTATTCTCGTACCAATATCATTCTCTTTTCTCATTCCGTTATATATGTTGTCCCGTGATTAAAATCATGCTTGTATCTGGCCAGACGATTTGGGTGACACAACAATACTTGAGATGGCTAGGGATGTACCCCTCATCGTCTGGAGGAGTAAGTGCCATTCTTGACGATCTCTGTTCTCCAATACAAATTCTGTTCGAGCCCAAAAGCCACATATCATAGTCCCATGTTACTGCAAGACGTTTGATGGAAATAAAGCTCGAATGTCGAATAAAGCGGTCACAGATATTTCATAGCATAGGAGATCCAGCTAATGATAACTAGATAGATGATCAATCGCTATTTCATCGTCGACGATTTGTTCATAGCAAGATCATACGGTGGGTCGGTTCAGTGCGATTATCATTTCCGATAATCCATCCTATAGTGAATGACTTATACAAAGTCCATGATTAGGACAAACGCGATCATCGAGCAACAAGATAGGCTAGTCTCAGAGACAAGACCAGGAACTCTTTTTCCGTTCGTATCTCTACACGTGTATCGGAGGTTTTCCTCTTGCATACGTTGTATTTGCTATACAAGTACCCAATACAGTTATAGCATAAAGATACAAACATTAAAATAAACATGGAGTAAATAATAAACTTAATTATTATTATCTATAGGGCATATCTCAACAGTCTCCCACTTGCACTAGATTCAATAATGATTCTAGTTGCAGCGATGACATGACACCAAATGGTAACTAGGTGCCACCACGCTTTCGCATGCGGACCTGAAAACTGTGTCCGCGCTTTGATCCAACCAAGCTCATAAACTTTATTTATCACCTCACATGCCAAACTTGACTATGTAAGTCGGATA